>JAFELO010001931.1:100958-119673 GCA_017140195.1 Eumaeus atala
TCATCAGTCTCTTTAAATAATTCAAATATTATAATTTTTTGGTATCCGAATTCTAACTTAGCCTTGCCTGCCTTCCGTGTTACAATTTGCCAGGTTTCCAATGGGGTGGGGGTGTTGCAATTTATTTACGTACATAACCCTTTCATTTATCAGTTCATCACCTCAGCCTCCGTCTACTGATGCAGCAGAACATCACACAATCGATGTGTTAATATCGCATGCCAAGATCCTTTTAGATGTTTTTATAGTCCGTCCCAAAATGTAGATTATTTTTTCATCCTTCGAAAATTTACTAGAAACTATTACTCCTTCATACTCTCACACTATATTTATGGGCGATTTTAACACATGTATGCTTACAAGTTAAACACAACGAAACAATTGGAACAAATTACTAGTAGTTACAACGTGCACATACTCTAATAATAGTACGCCTTCTTTACTTGACCTTATCCTAGTCTCTTCTCCTACTTTTGTTATATCATGATGTTATGTTTCAAAATGTTCTCTTATCATGATGATATTATATTCCTGTCGTATTGTATAAGCCCCAAAAGACACAAACGAAATATTATTTTAAAACGTAAATTTGCCAATAGGAATTTAGACAAAATTTATTAGACCTCTCAAAAGCATTTGAAAAAGTCGACTATATATATATATATATAGTATAAAACAATGATTTTAATCGATCAAACAAAAAAGTGTTTAATGTCTTCTCGTGGTTCACTGCACGATAAATATTTGCGTATTGAGGCGGTTCTGCACGCAGCGGTGTGAAGTGAAGACGCGACTCTTTTATGGAAACCAGACGAGAACTACAGCTGCGCCGAACAGTTAGTTGCCTATCAGCCCTGGTTGAATGTACATACAGTAGGAAGCTGCTGTAAGAGGTAGTGCCATGCTGCATATGAGTAGGTAGTGCCATGCATGGTGCATGACACTACATCCTCCTATGCAAAGGAATTGCCGGCACGACCGGGGAGGTACCACTCGCTCACTTGATACCGGCGGTGTGTGAGTATCCGGTGGCACATTGAGCAGGTGCAAGGGTGGGCAACGTATCGGCATACTTAGTCGGTAGTCGTTGAAAGGCTCCGATTGCCCGTTTGTCTACTACAAAAAAAAGAAAAAAAAGGAAGGCGGCAGCAGCCGAGTCTCTGTCGTCGAATGCAACGTCTTCTGCCATGTGACTACGAGGAACATGGAGCTTTTCAGGCGCATATGTGATAGCATGAACTATTTATCCAACTAACGCATATCTACTGGAGACTCTCCAGAACACCTCAATGTAACATTATTTTATTATTGTAACATTATTTAGTATTAAAAAGTGAGTAAAGAATAGATGGAATCATATAGGCCTACAGCATGTTTACCAATTTTCTCAAAAATATGTGAGAAAATATATGAAATAAATTACCAAAATGTCAGAGGTAATTAACACGATGCTTTTTCAAAGAGAGCTCACAAAAATACTGCAGGACGAATGTTACTGTAGCATCTACGCCTTCCTAATTGATAAACTTTAAGTTAGTGCCGCTTCAACTTATTTATTTTATATCTTCTAAGTATAACGTGTCTTAATTTCCATATCCAATGACATTTAATTCCATAATTATTCTAATATACATTTTAACTGAAATAATTTCGTAAATTTTGATATGATTATGAATATGTGAATTAAACTATTTAGTAACCTAGAAAAATAATGATTGTAAACATATTATACTGAAAAATATAATTTTATATATTTAACGTACTCGTGTAAAACTGTTAGATATAATTTAAATGAATTACGGTTGCATGCTGATTGTTTCCAGTAAAGCACGCTGGACTTGAACTATTTGTTTGATGGTTTCTTGTGTAGTTTTGCAAATAAATAATTCTATTCTATTCAACTCGTATTATTATATTTCTATGGCTTATTTTTTTTCTGACTATCAATTAGCGAAAATGGCGAAGTCTGTATATACATACATGTGATTTAATGATAAAAGAAAAGAAAGAACGATCAAAAATGAGTGTGCACGACAGAAGTAGAACTTCTTTAGTTATATGAAAAGTGACTGGCTATGAGAGAGATAAGTGTATGTCGCACCTCTCTCTCACTTGCCTATACAATACCCAATAAGCCAAAAGTAACTCCCTCTCTTTCTATATTCACTCTTATATATCCCCCTTCCATTACCTTCATCCGAGCGTACTTTTCATAATGCTCTCATCACGTCTTCGCCAGTTAACTCCATAGATTTATTATTATACTTTTGAAGTAAAACTTATTTACAAACGCCTAGTGTAACCTGGTGAATGCGTGGCGAGAGCGTTACAAACGTTGCGTTTACGTTTCCCTCAAGACATTTTTATTGTCCAGAAGTGTCGGTTTCGGACGAAACTGAGATCCTTTCCAAAATTCTGTTTCCTGTAGCCGTAAGTAGCCGCCTGTGCAGGCTGTATCCCATTCGCAGTGGACGTCCACGGAGGCGCTTTTGTCCCGAGACGATATTTTACGTTGAATTGTGAGAGATGTTTCATAACCAAATATTTTATGTTTTCATAAAGAGCGATGTCGTTCCGAATCATAACTTGTATAGAATTTCCAAGTGCCGTAGCACTGTGGCTGCCTGTGACTATGACCTCGGCGGCAAGTTCTGCTGCAGTCGCACGGCGCAAGTGCGACGCCAGGCCGAGCTCGAGCGCCGCGACTCACCTCTGTGTTATTGTTGCTTGTCTTGCTCATGTTGTTGTTGCTTATATTCACCATGTTCAAATTTCTGAGGTTTCCTAAAACTTGTATTTTCACTTTAATAGAATTTCATTTTTTCGTCAGACAGCTGGGACCTGGAACAAAGAGTAACGACTCCTTAACGTTATTATACAAGCCGCGCACGGGTGCATGGCAACAGCCACAATTATATTACAGAGAGGAATCCCAGGGGGGGCCCCTGGGATTCCTCTCTGTAATATAATTGCACTGACCTCTGTAAGTACTGCTCTGATGCCCGACCACGTATGTGGCGCGCGCCGCGACTCTCTTCGCCATTGCAATATCTTCGGTTATACAATAATAGTCTGTAGTCAAGATGAGATTGCCTATAGCACAGTGCAGGCACACAGGCAATCTCATCTTGCAGACGGACATATCGTAGCCAAGTTCTTGATCATATAACCGACGTTTATTGTTATTTAGGACAAACGAAAATGTCTTGCAGCTTTCAAACTTGCTGTTTCCATAGCCAAATGACAAACGCAGCCCCCAAAATTTCGTGATGTTCATCTGTCCGTCCGTATGTCATAGACAATTCTCTCGAAAAGGCTCGAAGGTTTTGGTTATAGTAATAGGATGGACGGTGGGTGTATTTTTTAAACCTCTACAAAGTTATTAGGGGTATCATTTTATACTACATGTGTAAGTATAGCATTCTACACATGTAACTGAGGGATGACTTTTTTTTGTTTCTAGAAAACATAGCAGCGTGGGCTGTCATTGTACAGGTCTTTCTAAATGGTATAGGTTTGCTCAGAAAACTCTTTGATTAACTGATAACTTCTGGAGTTCTTGCGAAAGTGTATGAGTGTCCCTTTTAACTTTTAAACGACCGGCCAAAATTATTTAAAAAAATTGCGATTGTACAATTTAGTAAAAACTTCAATGAAAAACAGGTTTTTACAAAATCGATTGGGTAGCTCAAGAGATAGTAATTTTTTTTTTTATTCCCACCCCTGAACCCTTCATAGGCGAGTCCAACTCGCTCTTGGCCGTTATTAAAAACAGGGCGAACTAAATAAAAATATTCTCGCGTATGCCCTGCTACCTCCTCACCGGCGACGTCGTGTTAGCAGTTGTTGACCATCTTTGAATCTTTATTTGGTGAAACCACTTTCGTACACAAAATTGCACGAACATGTGGACGCCGTAGTTTTATACCTGTTTGGCATTTGCGGTAAGGTACCGCAAATGCCAAACAGGTATAAAACTAAAACAGCAACGTCTAATTTTTATTTCTTCACACTTTTAAATGTTAACATTTAAGTAATTACACTTATTGACTTTGTTATTTCAACACGTATACAAACGGAATCGTGCAATAATTTAGCACTACCACCTACTGGGAGAGCGACAACTAAAAGTGGGTGATGAGGCTGACCACACGCCGTAATAGTAACATCGCCCTAACCGAATTTCGGCTGCAGCGGCCTTCTCTATTGGCCGGATATGTATCGGTTTACTTGGACCGCCAATACGTTTGGTTTGTGTAAAAGTCCATCGGTTACGTGTCATGAGATGACGAAAACCAGCGCGTTATCAGCGACTGGTCTTTCGGCTTTAGATGCCGTTATCAAAGGCAACAAAGAACCCTACGTCTACGTCTGTTTCTTTTACGTGACTTACGTGTTTCTTGTATAGGCACGTGCACCGATATCAACGAAATGATTAGCATGCATGATCCACATAGCATTTGGCCTTTGTGTATGTACAGGGAAATGTTGTAGACTTTTAAATATAGGTGCTTGGGTCTACTGCAAAAACATCGTGACTATTAAATTAGTCACTCGGTTCGAGGAACTCGCGACCTCGCTAAAGACTTAAGAAAATACGAGGCAGAGTACAAGTGATAAGCAGTGTCTAGAACTGCCTCTTATATAATATTTGAACCTGTAAAGTGCTAAACGCTTCCAGTTGGCATCTCGTCCAATGTATACCAGTAGCAGCACGACGAGCAAATTGAATCGATATGAAAGTTAAACATTAGAGAAAATGAGAGAAAATGTAATTCAAGTGAAAACACGACGATACTTCTACACGGCCCCAGCCAACCCTCACGCGCCTGGCAGTCACAAACAGTTGCCTGAAATGCCAATCGTACTATGAACTATCCTACCAGTGACCACAGTGAAGCGAACGTCGAGGCTCAGCGACCAGAGCTTGCCTCGTCTAACTGGATGCGTCTCTGGGTTGAGCTTGATATGACGTCTTTAAATAGCTTTGAAGTTCTAAGACACTGTGTCGAGTTTCTCTTGGGTGGGCGAGTGGTTGGTCTCGTTGTCCTTAAAAACAAAAAGGCCTAAAGAGGCACGCTACTGTAGACTACTACAGGTCTGTTGACAATCCCCAGCAAGGATCAAGACTTGTCATGGCGGTAAAGTTCAGTAGCCCGGGGTAAACCCAGGCGAAGCCAATTGAACCGAGGGGGATACTCCTTGCGGGCTGTAAATTCTTATAAAAAGAGGGGGCTATAGAGCAGGAGGAGAAGTCACCTTTGCGCTCCGGGCAAGGAGCGAGGACGGGAACCTCACCCCATTGCACTGTCCCAAAGTTGATGGGGTTGCTCTATGATACAATGCAACCCTGCTGTGGAGGAGGCATCGGTCGTCGGCTGACTAACCGTCGCAGTGCCCTGATGATTTGTTGTTCCGGGGCCCTCACCAAGGAGACACTGCGGGCAATTATAATGTGCCGCCATCCCCACATACCACTGGACACCACCCAGGTGAAGGCGCGTAAAATCGTTTTCCCGCGTCAATCAAGAAGAAAGAAAAAGTTTGATTACCGATATATCAATGTTTCACGTAACATTTTCAAGTCTTAGTTTTGAAATAGGATTCAAACAAATTAAATTGTAAACAATAATGTAAACTCATTTGCAATAGAAATGTTTAGTTTTCCAGATTTTGTTATTTTACTGTTCTAGAGAGACGTCGTCCCCAGGTGATGACATCTGCTGACTACATCTGTTGAGACAGTACTGCTACGCACACCTCGAGACGAAGTGTGAAAGCAAGGTTCAGTTTCACTCTCTTCAGAAGTACATAATACGAACAAAGGTCGTTGCTCTCGCTCACTTTCATTTTGCAAATGTCCGCCATGAGACGCGCCACGGAAATCACATCGCGAGTGTACGATACCCACACCAGGTGCCTACCTCGACCGAATACCGGGAAACAAATAGGAGCATTGTACAAATGTAGTTATTCTTTTTGTTGATTAAAGTAATAATATTACTCAATTGAACATATAACCCGGCACTAGTTAGTAGTCGGGTTTTTGTTCTTTCATTATCATCATAGAACGCCTGAATACTTCAAAGAAAAAAATATATTTCGTACGTCCGATTGTAGAAAGTTAACATCAATTGGCAACCGTCTTCTTGAAATACCTGTTCATACTACTAAATATTTTAAGTCATCATTCACAATTCAATCAATTTCACTTTGGAATATCTTGCCTATCCACGTTCAGCGCGCAAAGACTATTGACAAATTTAAAACATTAGTAAAAAACAATATTTGAACTGTCAAACATAAAAGTACCTACTTAAAATTTTAGTGACTTCTAATTGCGTTATTCGTGTTCAATGGTATTAATTTATCTTTGTCTTAATCAAGAGTCATCGGTATGTATATTTTATTGTATATGTATTTGCATGTACATGGGTATGTATGTGTATGTATGAGTATATGTATGTAGTATAGATATGCAATTTATGTATTTGTTTTGTTTATTTATTTATTGTTGTATCGTTTTTTGGGTATTTGATTGTGCAATACCAACAATAATTTTATGTAATTTCCTATCTTTAAGACTTGGGTTGTCTGGCAGAAATTACTTTAAAGTAAAGGCCGCCTTTGTGTGCATTTATATATTATTTTGTATCATACTTTATACATCGATTGTGTGTGTTTCTTTTATATTGTGCACAGTAAAGAATATTTCATTCATTCATTCATCTCTACAATTTGATTTGAACTGTTTCCCAAAATATACACTAATATTATAAAGAACATATTTTGATTGTTTGTTTGCACCGAATAGGCTCCGAAACTACTGGTCCGATTTAAAAAAAAATACCATCAGAATCAAAAGTAGTAAGTCATCAAAAGTAGTGAAGATAGGCAATATATAGCATTTCCTCAAACATTTTGATCATCTTAGACAATGGGACCAAATGTCAGAGTAAATCCTCATACAGCTGCAGCAGCCATTGCCGAGTAGCTGTCCCTGCAGACGTCGCTCTGTCATCAATTGCGTTTCTTGCCACTGTAACTGTACTGTTAACGATCCCTAATTCACAATTTTCATATTTTGGTAAATGAATGATTTTTTTGCCGTATTTCATGAAACATTTGAGCAAAGTCGGGACGAACTAGTAGTGATGAAAGAGGTTTACTGTTGCTTTGTTGAATTAACTTCTAGTTACGCCCTTTGTCTTGGGACTTTTAGATTTATGCGAAAATTGTCATTTACAATTTTCTCGATATCTGTGTAGATACTACAATAGTATATAAACTAATGTTGAATGACTTATTAGCGCCCAGTTTTATAATATTTATGACTTGTGTGTTATTTGCCCCAGGGGTACTATCCCTTATCGACAGCTAACCCGAGTTAATATTCGAGCTAGAAGATGTTGTACTCTCTTTACACACTTGGGGCCCTGCAACCTGACGGACGCGGTGTGCCTCAGTAGTGCTGTAGAGTAGGTTCACTGTGCCACCCGAGTACTGCAGCTCTTGTACGTCAAATTATCGTAAATAAACTAAACCTGACGGACGCGGTGTGCCTCAGTAGTGCTGTAGAGTACGTTCACTGTGCCACCCGAGTACTGCAGCTCTTGTACGTCAAATTATCGTAAATAAACTAAACCTGACGGACGCAGTGTGCCTCAGTAGTGCTGTAGAGTACGTTCACTGTGCCACCTGAGTACTGCAGCTCTTGTACGTCAAATTATCGTCAATAAACTAAACCTGACGGACGCGGTGTACCTCAGTAGTGCTGTGGAGTACGTTCACTGTGCCACCCGAGTACTGCAGCTCTTGTACGTCAAATTATCGTGAATAAACTAAACTTGACGGACGCGGTGTACCTCAGTAGTGCTGTAGAGTACGTTCACTGTGCCACCTGTGTACTGCAGCTCTAGTAAGTCAAATTATCGTAAATAAACTAAACCTGACGGACGCGGTGTACCTCAGTAGTGCTGTAGAGTACGTTCACTGTGCCACCCGAGTACTGCAGCTCTTGTACGTCAAATTATCGTAAATAAACTAAACCTGAGGGACGCGGTGTACCTCAGTAGTGCTGTAGAGTACGTTCACTGTGCCACCCGAGTACTGCAGCTCTTGTACGTCAAATTATCGTCAATAATCACTTCATTTTTAAAATTCGTTACAAGTTCAAGATTTTATTAAAATATAAGATAAACATTATCAACGCGGTATTCCTATTATCAATAAAATGTAATTTTGATAATAATTATCAATAAACAAAATATATTTTCATGCGTATTGTGTAACACAGAATTACATAAATGGTTTGCTAAAGAAAGCAGAGAAGACGTGACAGAGCGCCAGGCCGCGAGGTTAGTCGCCGATGCTGCTGCAGCGCGCTGAAGGTGCCGGTGCCGCAGAAGTTCCGTACTTGTTGGGGTCGGTCAACAAATATCCAAATGAAAATATTACCCAAGTCCCGATGGAACCGCTTGTTTCTCTATAAAACTAAGGAAAGAGCCGCCAAGTCTAAGGCCTCCAAAGGCCAAGCTGCTGAATTACATCCAGAGTCCAGGCGTCTACCAGCAACTGTTCTTAGTGCTCAGTTTGAGTTCTCAGTCATCACTTTGTCTATTCATTCGAGTAGCTCAACAGGTAGGGGAAGGTCATGCGCGTTCTACCTGAAGTCCCGAACGCAAAGAAAAAAAAGAGGATCAAAACACTTCTATCAAGAAAAATAAATGGATCCATTTTACTCGGACGACACCGCGGGGTACAGGTAATTGAGTAATAAAAGAACTAGCAATTGATACGTTTCGATTTAACTGTACCTCTCTTCTTTCCAAAATGTACATGAAGTCCTTGGACATACTTTCCTTGTAGATCGGCTTTTTTCAACAAACCCAAAAAACTACACTTGATAATGTACTCCACGAGTGCGTACTGACTACAAGCACGCGACTCGTAACAAAAAACTATACTTGATAATGTACTCCACGAGTGCGTACTGTCTACAAGCACGCGACTCGTAACAAAAAACTATACTTGATAATGTACTCCACGAGTGCGTACTTTCTACAAGCACGCGACTCGTAACAAAAAACTATACTTGATAATGTACTCCACGAGTGCGTACCGTCTACAAGCACGAGACACGTAACAAAAAACTATACTTCATAATGTACACTGATAATATTTGAATATAACATTAACACTGGAAAAACATATTTACTTATATTCTATAATTTCAAAAAAATATTAGAAGGATATATGAAGTTGATACCTAATTCTCTAAAAAATCTTTTAATGTCAGATTGTTCATCCTAGTAAATTATAGAGGAATGCCATCGGCTATAGGCCGTTACCGCCAGAGAGCAGCCGAGCTGTGGTCGAGAGACGGCCGGGCACGCAGTTCGCAGACGGCTTTCAAAGCAAAATTCCACCTCGAGGCACCAAGTGACATTATACCAAAAACGTATGAATTCAATTTTAAAAAGAGAACGAATGACTCAAACTCTAAAGAGCTGAATACATTAACTGATTGATCGAAGACTGCGCGCAACACAGGAGCAGGTATCTTCTCCCTAGAATTTATGTTCTGTTCCGATCTATCCCACTGGGCAGTCACAGCTCCGTCTTCCAGGCGGAAGACGTTACTTATGCGGCAAAAGCATGGCAACTGCCATGCTTTTGCTACATGACTGACGCAGAAACGTGAAAGGATACCCTAAAAGGATCATATCGGACAGTAAGGCGAAATAAACTCTGATCTGGTCAGCGAATGTTATTTATATGATTTTTTAAGGAAATAAGGGGAAACGACGCATTCATTCCACTCCCACACATTCAGTTAAAGACGTGGAACTGAACACCCATACGCAAAACAGGCGCAGAAAAGTGTCGTATTACGGAAACGGCCCAATAACCGAAAGCTTAACCGGTACAGCGGTATTGTTTGAGCTAGGCAAATCGCGAATCGTGTTGAAATTGGACCCTACTCTGAAGGATAGTCTGGTGTTTCGCATCTATCACCGGGGACACCGATCGTGCGGTGTCGTGTCTGAGATCGTGCTTGACAAAAACTCCTCCTCCTTTGTTACCGAGGCACCCGATCAAAATACGCAGCTGAGATGTCTTCGTCAATTCAGAGTCCTTATGTAGGTCGAGATTGTGAACGTACCACAGATAGCCGGTGACCATTCGTAGGAGGCGATTTTGTACTTAGTGCATGTGACAGGGGAGTAGCGTGAGCGATTACTGCGCTGGAATATGACGATATCGGGGGTATATACAAAGATTTTTTATTGGCTCTATATGGCTCCATTACCTTACGGTAGCTTTATTGAAAAACGTCTGGCACCGAACGCTGTCGGACTAAGGTTCTAAAGTAACTTTCTGCCGCATTCAATCCGGCTAACTATGAAATGCGCTGTTTTTGAAAATTGCTAGCTCTAATGTAACATGTACACTCAAATCTTATTTTAGCTTTGGCTCCAAGACAAATATATTTTAATTTGTAGTATGTTATTAAAGTATTGGCAACCTGTGACCTCTGTCTCACATACGATATACATAGGCACAGGACCAAATGCACACACTTTGTCCATGTCATGATCTGTCCTGGAAAATGTCAAATGTCAACTAAAAATAGATATAGACCTAGACCGCCGCTGACGCTCTATCAAAAAATCCAAATCTCTCCTGTCTGCTGCCGAACTACTATTTCCCTGCCGATCTACATTTCCACTGCCGAGCTACAATTCCACTCCGAGCAATAATTCCAACGCTGAGCTACGATTCTACTGCTGAGCTACAATTTCACTCCGAGCTAGAATCCTACTGTAGCGTCTATTAGATTAAGATAACATATGACTGACATATCATAATAAGTTAGCATGGAAAAAACGCGTGACAATAACTCCGTCAGTTAATACTGTGCAGGGTGCATCCTGTCCTCCCCACCATGGTTCAGGCCTTGTTGTGGCAGTGGGGCTTAGTAGCCTGGGGTGAACCCAGGCGAAGCCAATTGAACCGAGGGGGATCTTTGCACCCCTCTTATGAGAAGAGGGGGCTTCGCTCTCCGTACCTTTCTTGTAAGAAGAGGGGACCTAAGAGCAACAGGAGGTGGCGCTTTTGCGCACGGGGCAAGGGGCGAGGATGGGAACCTCACCCCATTGCACGGTCCCAAAGTAGTTGGGGTTGTCCTGTAGTGCTGGGCAACCCCCTCTGTGGAGGGGGAGTTGGTCCCTTAGGGGGCTGACTAGCCGTCGAGGTGCCCTGATGATTGTTGTTCCGGGGCACCTCACCAAGGGCGGCACTGATAGCACTCGCAGTGGTTTTTGTGGGTATTCGGCACTATCATGTGCCGCGAGTCCCACACACCACTGGACCCCACCCTGGGTTAGTGAAAACAAAAAAAGAGGGTGCATCCTGTCCTACCGCTGCTTTAATATTATGAAATATATAATTGTGGATTATTGAATTTGTTACACTTTCTCGCAAAAGCCAAGTTGGATGAAATTTGGTACAGATGCTGATCACAAACTTGAATAATATAATGATAATTTACATCCCGAAAAAAATAAAGGTTTCCTTGAGATCAATGGATTTAACACAGCTGAAACCGCGGGACTGCAAATAAATATTCCTGTGCATATACTGTGCATTCCTGTACATATTTCACAACTTATTGTTAGCGAAGTTAAAGCTTAAAATAATAAGGAAAAAATGTACAGACCAAGATCAAATATCGCGCCCATCGAGTACAAACACACCTTCGGTTTCCTGTCGCCTGTCGTGTGTCGCGAGATGCGGCGTCACGGTGTACGGTCCACACCGCCGCGGGCCGCCAAAGCCCCACACGTTTTATATGTTAATATTTGAACATCGTCTGTAATTTTTATTATGCGCAAAGTTTGACACACGAAGGTCATTTTTTGTTCAACAATACCTCGTCGTTGCTCGTGCAAGAATCGCTACGTGTTTCTTGGTGGTTTTTCATTCAGTTTTTATTGTTTTTTCACTACATGTATACAGTAAAAATCATGCATATTTAATGCTATATTTAAAGAGATAATAATTGTATCTTTGTAGTGTATTCATACATAAAAAGTTCCAAATAAACACGCTGTTATATTTCGCATAGCAATAACATTTTTACAAAAGAAAAACCAAATATTGCGCCCGATATGTGCCATAATGCATATAGAGAAATGTTTGGACATGCTCAAACACGTTCGTTCAAGGAACGCACTTGTCAAGCACCACAATCACCACATCGATAGCTTTCGAATTTCGATGGAACCATTAATTACTATTTCAACCGGCAAAAGAGAAAGACACTACTTAATTGTCTTTTGACTTTTATTTATTGATTAATGGTGTCCTATAATTAGTCGCTTTATTCGCAAACTTTACGGATATGTAAGGATAAATGTACCTACAGATGTTTATTGATCTCATAATAAATATAGGTAAGTACAAACAATGATAATATAATTATGACGCGAGAGTGTATTCACACTTAACGTTGCTTTATGTATTGCTTAATTTCAATTTTTAATTGCATTCAAATAAGCCTGCTATTATACTTAACAAATGGCAATTAGTATAATGAAGCTAATTTGTTATTACCTAGCTGTGCCTCGCGGTTTGACCAGTGTTACCACGTACACAGACGAAACCATGTGCAAAAGTTAGCCTATGTTTTATTTCAATACATAAGCTACAAAAATGCCAAGTTTTATCGAAATCCGTCAAGTAGTTTTCGCATGCAATTATAACAAGCAGACTTACATTCGTATTGGCGACATGACACGCTCTCGTAGCAATCCGGCGAAGCTGTATTGGGCTGCTCTTCGCTGCCACAGCGTAAGTTCAGGTTCCGAAAAAAATAACGGCAACGCGTCTGTAAGACGCCTAGTTTTGCGGATGTCTATGGGTGGCAGTAACCACTAACATCTGCTGGGTGCATTAAAAAAAACAATACTTTTATATAGATGTAATTAGAAATATAAATCATGTTTGATGCCGCCTCTACATGAAAACGTTTAATATGATGTTTCATTGGTCACTAAAGAAGAATAATTTACTATAGAATTATTACAACAACAACAACAACACATCTGCATGCCAGCTGCCTAATTTACCTCATTAGGGACCGACAGTGGAGCGGAGTGCCAAACATCGCGATCCCAACATATTATACTATGATATAATTCATATGGGACACGTGTTACTCTGATATACATAATGTTATGCAGATTCATAGTGTGCCACGTTCAGTCACAAGTAGCTGGACACAGTAGAGGTAGAGATGATATACAAGTCAGCTGGAGAGCTGGCCCGTGGCAACATTACCGTGGCAGTCCAGATGCATACAGTTGTTTCAATTTGTTGGCGAACTACGTATCACGAAACAACACAGCAAGTTCATGAATATCACGCGTACGATACACCGCTCACTTACATTATGTGCTAAGATCGCATATTAATTTGTTTTCGAATGAAAGAAGCACTAGACAGGTAGTTCACAATTTATGTTTTCAAAAATTTCGATCACTAAAAGCTTCTGGACTTATGTGAAATCTAAGAGGGCCAGTTCCGATATTCCTAATACTATGATATATGAAAATTTTCAGTCCGTTTATGAGCCATCTTCAAATTATTCAATCCCAACCAATTCTAATATTATTTGTCACATTCATTCGATTGATTTATCTACCAACAACATGATGATATACTTAGGTGCCTTAAACATCAGTAAGGAATCAGGGCCCGATGGGATACCCCCAGTGTTCTATAGATCTTGTAAGAACCAGCTTGCACAATATTTGGCATTTCTTTTCAAAGAGTCTCTGACTCAAAGTGGTATAATGCCTACCAAATGGAAAAAATAATTCATCGTCCCTATTTTTAAATCAGGCAATATGCACAACATAACCAATTATAGACCTATTTCTAAGCTTAATACGATCGCGAAAATGTTTGAAAAAATAGTCTATGATTACATTTTCCCCCAAGTAGCCTTTTTAATCATACCCTGACAACACGGCTTTATAGCAAGAACATCAACCGAAACAAATTTATGGGATTTTGTTCATCGGGTTGGCTTTGTCATGGACCAAGGATATCAGGTTGATGTCATATACACCGACTACTCCAAAGCATTTGATAAAATATCACACAAAATTATAATTAATAAACTCGATTCTTTGGGGATTCATGGTGACCTTCGATTGACTCTTACCTCCGTCAAAGAAGTCAAGCTGTAGCTATCAAAGGGTTTGTCATTTGTACCTGTAACTTCTGGGGTACTACAGGGTTCGCACTTGGGGCCTCCATGATTCAATCTCTACATAAACGATATCATCTCTAATTTTGGTAATTCGATAATACTTCTTCACGCAAATGATCTTAAAATTATTTCCGTTGTGAAATCTTTGGACGGCTACTTAGCCCTATAAATGGATTTGAATAATGTATGTAATTATTGCGACCTGAATCACCTAAAATTAAATGTACAAAAATGTAATGTCATTACCTTCACTAGAAAACGACAACCATTAATATATAATTATCAATTAAATGGCGAAGTTCTTAAAATGATTTCTGTCGTTAGAAATTTAAGTGTATGTATGGGTATAGAGATTTAGTTATATATCTTTTATTTCGCACATAGATCTTATAGTTAAAAAGGCTTATCGTATGTTAGGATTCATAATGAGGATTTTTCGAGAAGTTATCTTTTATTCTACTTACATAATATTATATAAATCCTTTGTACTATCAATCGTTGACTATTGTTCTGTTGTTTTGAATCCGCAATGCAAAAAATATAATAAAAAAATTGAAGACATAAACAAAAAAATTATTAATCATATGAATCGCAATAGTAAATTTCTTTTAAAAACAGACTTCAAATACCATAACATTCAACCGTTTATATTCGCAGACTCGAACGCGATCAGCTGTTCTTATATAAAATTGTTAATCATCACATCGACTCCTCATTTCTGTTAAGCCTATTAAATAACTCAGCAACGCCCACGCATCAGTTCGCGACTAAAGTAATCTTATAACATCCCTAGCACTTACCTGGTGGTAACACCCTCAGTCCCTGTGCAACTTCATCATACAACAAATATTTCCAGTCGATCTACCAGTTTTGTTGTTCACTTGTTTCTTATAATAAAGAAAAAATGGACATGCGACATTTGTGAATTGTAGGATAAACCTGTAATTAGTCACTTCTGAATTTGTAGTTTTTTTTTTTTTTTTGTTTGTTCGCCCATGTTTACTGATATGTGTATCATATATGCTTCATAGTTTCATTATTTTTTAATAGTCATAAAGTAGATACAAAATGTATGTTTTAACTGAACATCTGTATTTTGTTTCTTTTTCTATTAGTTTCCTTTAACTGTGTGTTGTTTGAATATAAACGTTAAACTCTTAAATAAATAAAAATAAATATTAAAATTATTTGTGGACACAGTTTTGATTTTTGTGATATGTTAGTCAATTTATCTATACATGTTTTAACAACTGTATGTGTTCCTTGAAAAAAAAAACACTCTTATGACTGTAGATGTGTATGTTCCCTGCTGGCTGCTGAGGATCTGTGAATCTGTGAATCTGTGAATCTGTGGCTCTGTGGATCTGTGGCTCTGTAGATGTGGCTGTGTAAATCTGTGGCTCTGTGAATCTGTGGCTCAGTGACTCAGCTTTTGAGCTTTCTGTTTAAAAAATCTATACGGAATGACGACACTATTTTATATAATTAAAATTGACAAGAGAATGAAATTTTGTACACAAAATGATAAGACAAAATTAAATGTATCTTTACAGTTACAGCAATTAAAGATAGTTTTCATTTCAGTATCGGCTGAAATGTTTGAACATTTCTTTTTTTTTTTCTATTTTTTTATTCTAATAAATTAGATACATCTGATTATTTTACACTTATTACTGTATAGAGTGTTAGGTACGTCTCCATGAGATACACTATTGCTATTTTCGTACTCTAACACATTTTACAGCAGTATCAGCGATGGTCATGGCCCACCACCGCTGCTACTGCTGCATCTCCAGGATATACAGCGGCCACGTTGTCACCCTTTCATATGGTCGCATGGAGAGAATCCGTCGAGTGAACCCAGACCATCAGCCACCACGGAGCTGTTTAATTTGTAAACAGCTAACAACTATTGACAACACGTTATATTCATTTATAACTATATCAATAGGTCAATTATATCATAAATATTACTGGCAGCAAATAATGTAAAGCAAAATTATTTGCTGCCAGTAATATTTATGATAACATTGTTTGAAAGCACAATAACTTTCCACGTTGTCCACGAGGTCACTATAGTAAATTACTCCCGCAACATTTCGAATATCATTAAGCATTACACTTCTCCTGCTGCAAAACACGACACTCCCACAGTATGTGATGTGCGTTGTGCATATTTCGCATCCTCTGGCGAGCAGTCGCAAGTAGCTAACTACTATATAGTTTACTACTAAAATATATATATAAATATATAATAGTTTGCTACTAAAATTGCTATACGTAAGAAACTGTGCAATGCAATGATCTACCTCTAACCAGTGTTTCGATAATTTCTCCCGTACGCAGGAGAAATATATAAATATATAAAATTCTATAGATGTCCTTTAGTTGTGTTATCCATCCTACCTGCCATTATCGGATTATATTTTGAACGATAAGATGTATAGGGTTAAAGAAAATCTTAATCTTCTGTCTGTCTTGTGGTCGTTGAACCTAGCTCCTGTGTGCGATGATGCGAACGGAATTTGGTTGAATTCAGGTTGCATTCAACTTCTGCCTTAACCCGACTGCTCTCGCGCTGTTCGTGCTAGCTGTATAATCATTTCGAGTGCGGCGGCAGTAAGGAATATGACTACACTCGGCGCGTGCAAGGTCACATAGGCCTACGAAAATAAACGCGCGATATACTTACTGCAGAGCACCATCAACCATGTGCCAGGATCCAAGTTTTGGTACTTTAGGTTTTCTAGTACGCCTATTACGTACCTCTGCTGACAGGTACTTACCAAATGCCAGTGCTATGGACCCGTGTGGTTCCGGGTAGTCGTAGGTCCCCCTAGCGGCCTGCCAGTACTTAGTTAGTGTTACATTGCGATTTGCGCGTGACGGACAAAATTACAGTTTGAAGTGTGGCCATTAACAGCAAGCAAGTAATGCGTGGCATGCAGGTCAGCTCCGTGTACATTTACCATAATGCTCAAAATAATATAGTCTTATTCATATCTGAGGTAATTATTCAAAGGTCATTTCATAGTTCAACTTCGAGTTATGGGCTGTTGACGACGAATAGCGTTACATTTGGGCATCTTTATCTTATGTATGACAATAGCAAACAGGACAGGGCGGGCTATGGTGTAGGGGCGAGGGTGTTCCGCTGCAGATTACAACGTCCCGGTTTCAAATTCTAGGTCGGATTTAAAGTATTATTGGGATATTTCACTCTCTACTTAAAGGTCCGGGTCCGGAGTGATGATGGACTCCGTGACTTGAGTGTCAGAGTCAGGCTGGTTAATGTTACGCACTATATGAGTAATAATACGACATTACTTATGCCTTATTCTAATTCGAAAATCTCCAATAATGATCATCCCGGTGAGCCATTCATTCACGTCAGCACCGAGGCGGGCCGGTCTCGACGAGGCGGGGGACGAAGGACCCCGCGGTTTCTCTGTCTATGTTCATAATAATTAAATTAGCTATCACAAACATTCTCTCATGCATCTCTCTCATCTACAGGATAGTGGGGGGATCGAGTCTCCTATCAACCCCAAACTCAATTTTGTATAAACAAATGTACAAAGGAGATGGGCAAAGTTCATGGAAAGTTGGGCCCGACGTTACAGTAAGAGTAACTTCATTGTTTTATTCATATATTTATAAATGGGAGAAAAAATTTTTGGCTCTACCTGATAGAACAAAAAAATTAGTTTATTAGCTTTCCTAAACGCCGACTCACGTGCTATATTTTATAAAAGAATTATAACACCTCGTTTTAGACTAGAAGTATGAAATATACAGATATTATCGTGAAAAATAAAAAAAGTTCGTTGTCAAACTAGAGTTTCGTATTTATATTTACTTATTATGGATATAATCATCTAAAGCTTATCTTCTGAGGCATCACCGTGCGTCACGAGAGAGAGCCAAAACAGAAACCAGTTTCAGTCGGACACCGGGAGCTATGTTCGATTTTATTGCCAGTAACCTATATAGTATAAGAACATCGGTTGTGAAATCGATTTTATATTTCAGTTTCATTTTATATTCATATCCATCCCAATACTATACGAATATATTTGATATTGATATTATAATCATCGAGAGATTTGTAGGTCCGTTTGTAAGTTTCTGTAAGATTTTGTAGGCCTGTACGGTATACGGTACTGTAGTCCCTCAAATATATTTAATACAAATAACTTTTCTTCAAATATTTATATTCTAAACAAATATTTTATTTATCTTGCACGTGCATGGCAACCAAGTACAAAATTAAACTTGAAGGAAATCTGTTATTCCATGTTGAATATAACTTAACATTTCACGATTATTGTTTAAGTGAAAGGTAAAAATTATACATTGTTGTGACTATTTAACGGACTTTTTCGCGTGTCCTAAGATTTTCTTGTGGGATGAGACAGAATCGGTGATTCTGTC
>JAFELO010001931.1:119894-152478 GCA_017140195.1 Eumaeus atala
TGTGTCATATTGACTTATTGTGCGCAGTTTCATTCGGATACTGCACAATATAAATTTTCTGTGATTATTTGTTTGCTTCAAACTGACGCAATCTTCAATAATGGTGAAAATTGAACACCGTGCAGTCATTAATTACCTCAATAAAAAAGGCCTTTCACCAAAAGACATCCATCAAGATATGGTGAGCACTTTGGGGGAGCTCCATCTGCTCCATCGTATTCCAGTGTCGAGAAGTGGGTAGCTGAGTTTAAGCGTGGTCGTGAGAGCATTAAAGATGATTCTAGGAGTGGAAGGCCTACACCCTCTACCACGAAAGAAAACATCGATAAAATTTGTGATCTCGTACTGGGTGACCGAAGTTTGACCATTGGTAAGATAGCTGAGATAACGAACATTAGTTATGGCCGGATGCGACACATAATAACGGAAGAGTTGGGGTTCCATAAGGTTTCTGCTCGCTGGGTCCCGAGGTTGCTTTCAGCTGAATAAAAACTAGTTCGATACACAATTTCGCGAGACTGTTTGGAACTTTTTGAGACTGATCCCGAGGACATTTGGTCAAGATTTGTTACCATGGATGAAAGCTGGTTTGACCACCATTCTCATGAATCAAGGCAACAATCCAAACAGTCGAAAAGATCGGACTCTCCTACACCGAAAAAGGCTAAGTTCGTTTTGTTGACTAACAAAGTCATGGATTCTGTTTTTTGGGATGCGAAGGGCTTTATTTTTGTAGATTATTTACCGAAAGGTCAAACTATAAATTCTAGTTATTATTGTAACCTTTTACGAAGACTCCAAGAGAAATAGAAGAAAAAAGGCCGGGAATGTCGCATAAGAAAGTTTTGTTTCATCAAGACAATGCACGTGTTCACACTTCGGTTGAAACAATGTCTGTAATCCATGATTATGGCTACGAATTGCTGTTCCACCCACCTTATTCGCCGGATTTAGATTTAGGATTATAATTTATTTCCAAATTTAAAAAAACATTTGGGTGGCTCGAAATTTTCGACCAAAGATGAGGTGATAGTCGCAGTAAACGATTATTTCGCCAACCTTCCGGAATCTTTTTTTTTTCGAGGTGATAAACAAGTTGCAGGTCAGGTGGAAGAAGTGTGTTGAACTAGATGGAGACTATGTCGAAAAATAAAAATAAATTTAGATCCACTTTTCTTTCATTTTCTTGGTCGGGCTTAGAACTTTTAGATCCACCTTCGTATTAGGACTGCTTCTGGAAGACGAAATTTCGTCACCGAACAAAAATTCTATACCGAGTTTTAATAAACTTGAGGGGCCGGGATAGATATAATCATCTCGGGGTATGACGATCATTTCGACAACCTCTCGGCCAGGTCGCGTGCAGATTGAAGATTTTAGTCATCTGGTCGAATATTTCTATGCAGCAGAAATATTAACAAATAACCAGTCCGACTCATACAAAACGAGCTTATTGTGTCCAGTAGCTGGGTTGACACCATTTTGTATTAATTATATATATCGCCGGATTCCAAGCAGGTGGTAAGACCCAACAATTGTCTCTATTCAAGTTTAGGTGCTTCCTAATTTCAATCGCCTCACGAATCCTTCTTGGAAGGAATCGGGACACTTTCGCGAGGATTTGAGGCCTGTCAAATCTAATACAATGGCGAGCGTTGTCTTGTACATGTTGACAAACTGCAGACTTAGTAGAACGACGATGTTTAACATCTGCAAAATGTTCTTTAACGCGTGTTCTTATTGATCTCTTTGTTTGACCTATGTATGAAAGCCCGCAGTCGCAAACGAGTTTGTATACTCCTGCATCCTGTCCTACTTACTGGTGTAACGTGTAGCCAGACCAGTTCCGCTCTTTGTCAGCTGCATAACACTGGTGTTGCAATATCATTGTTTGTATTACCAACTCAACCACTATCGTTATAATGAAAATGATCATTTTTCAATTAAGAGGCTAAAAAATGACAATATAAAAATATACAATAAAGATAACTAAAATATTTAGTTAATCAATTGATGTTGGTTTTAGGCATAAGTATTTTACAATGTTTGGACCACTTTGGAAATGCATTTAGGCCCTGTGTGGGTTTCCTCCTCCCCTCCCCCTTAGTCCCCTCTTCTTATAGGAGCTTTGTAGCCCGTACAGAGAAGTTCCCTCTGTTCAATTGGCTTCGCCCAAGGTTTCTCGGTTCCCCCAGGCTACTGAGTACTGAGCTCTACCGCCACGAAAAGGCTTGAACCATGGCGAGGACAAGCTTAGACCTTTATCGACTAAGCCGATCCTGGATGGATATGGATATGGCCTGTGCGTATTTATGTCGGGATCAACTAGTTTGGTGTCGCCTTTACTAATCTAACAAAAGAACTAATTTATCCTAGTTAATACTAGATTGTCCTGAAGCCGGGTGCCAACGGTAAGATATACACAGGAGCGCACGGAACGACAGGCGGCACGTTCGCCATAATGTCGCCTCCCTACTAATGTGCAGGGAGGCGACATTATGAATGTGTGAAATGTGTCACACAATGGTGTGATACAACTTTTTTGTTTTTTAGTGAAGAATCAAACTTCGATGATTTGAGACGAACAATAAGATCGGGTCCACAAATATCGTCACCGTTCTACGTGATATGTCTGCCATTAGATAACTCTGTCACGGTACAAATGCGCGGGTCGCCAGGAGAGAGCGGACACACGATCATTATTAAAGGTCAGGTCAGGTATATGTAATGGATAAGAGTTCTAGGGGTCACGCGTTCCAATATTGACAATCGTTTGGAATTCGAATTAGCTTTGCATGAATAATGTAGCGCGAGTGTGTGGTGTGTAAGTGTAATCTATGACCATGTGAACATTAGCACCGGTCTGCTCGGCATGCTGATTAGCGGCCAGTTTCACTACTATAAATATATTCATCACACTATCCCTCTCGGTTCGCGGGTAACGGGGTGACTACGAAGTTGTTACATATTACATAGGCCATCGAGGCCTATTTATTATACACGTTAGCCAACACACAAAAAACTCACATATTATATAAAAATATTCGTCTCGTCAGGAATACACACGGAGCTCGCAGAACACGGTGGGTGTCCCCACGGAAAACGGCGGTCCCTGCCGTGACGGCGCCTGCTGGCAGCACGTGTGTGCGTAGCGGGATAGCGGATATGATATGCGACATCAGACGAGATGATAATAATACACGTAAACCATGAATAGCTGTCAAATAGTAGTGGCAAGATTGTGAAGAAACAAGCGAACTGTCGGCACTCGGCATTGACGTCCAGATATGGACGTAATGAGCGAGCCCACGCGACACGGGCCGGCGCGCTAGTCAGCCAACACCGCGCGGTACTCGCGCGCCTTGCACAACCACACGGACAGGCTGCTTGAGGAATTTAGAATTAAAACAATTGTACTTAATTAAAAAAAAAACTTTTTTTTAGAGTTTAGTTTTTAAAAAAAAATATCGCCGTTCAATATTATTAATATTTAGTATCACAGCCTTGAAAGTTCATAGAAAGAAACAAAGGTCGGTTGATAACCACAACATGGTTTAACATGGTTCACATCACAAACCACTCCATTATTAGATGAATGAAGTGATCGTTCATAGATCGAAGTTTAATCTTATAAATAAAAGAAGGTGCTTATTTAAAGTGAAACCTCCTTGTAATTATAAAACTAAATGTCGTACTGCATAATTGTCAACGTCAGAAATTTGTGTTCATACATGAAATTAAGGCTTGTGTGCGTGCCTGTTTGGACACCTTGTCCGTACACCGTGCGCCGTGTGCAGCGGAGCAGCGGAGACTGACCTAAACGACTGCAGTAGCTACAGCAACATCCTTTTGTTCCTGCCATCTGACGGAGGATCTAGCAGAGTTGAGTCTGGGCTGGCTATTCTCTCATAAGGTGTCACTTATAAACACTATATAAAACTACGCCAACAAAAGCTCCATCACACGTAAGCGCGAGTTACATGTCATACAACCAAATTTGATTAGATGTTTTACTTACAATGTTTTTATTAAATATATTCTATGTGCCTGAGTTTCAATAGATGGTGGCTATACAAGCGATAGTCAGACCACAGACCGTTTAATAATGGATAGTGTTGGCAGTACCAGGACTAAGTATTTGACTTTAGGACCATTGAAAATGTCATTTTCACTAAAACTAATATCGACTACACCTTCCTAAAATACATTTAAATGATATTTAATCGGGTCATCTCGACAACATGCCCAATGCGATAGAGCCCAGTGAAGAGGCCATCGTGGCAGCCAGCCATATCTGTATCACAACCGAAAGGTCTACCAAAGATATCACGGGCCCAGCAGTGTCATTTTGATCTCGTGGATGACATCAAAGACTTTATTCGGCCGACATCCATCCGAAGGTAACAGACAGAGAAATAAAATAAATATAAATTTATTCCGCAGCGGAGACTGGGATCGGTGCGTATGAGAGGGATACACAACCCTCTCATACGGCCTCTCGGTCCGTCGCTCGGGCCGTAAAGACTGAGTGACTGACCAAAAGGCACCGTAACAAACGTCACATCCAAAGCCTCCAGCGACTTAAGTGAACTTGACGAGTATTAACGTCCACTTGTGTGGAGTACAACCGTGCTGTCGCTTACATAACATCAAATGTCAATCGGCTCAGCGCCGCCGGAGATTAGCGGCGACGTGCACGTGATTTGTACAAAAAAGATGTACAGGTATTTTTATTATGTTATATAAACATTATGTAAGGCGAATTCATATTAAGATAATAA
The DNA here is from genome assembly GCA_017140195.1 of Eumaeus atala. Lineage (NCBI taxonomy): Eukaryota > Metazoa > Arthropoda > Insecta > Lepidoptera > Lycaenidae > Eumaeus > Eumaeus atala. The sequence continues at coordinate 124,676 of JAFELO010001931.1, forward strand.
TTAATCAAGTAAATCGCGAATGTGCCAATCTATATAGATATAGATAAAGCGTGACATTTGCAAATGCTTTATCTGTTTGCTTTATTTCACATTACATGTAATTTACCTTATTTTGTCATTTTATCGTGTTAAAAAAAATTCTTGGGTATATTCTTATAGAATTTTATTTACTGTAATACTTGATAACATTAATTAGCATTCTTACAATCAGATGCAGGACTTACGAAATATGATTCTTTTTTATTATTGTTTAGGTTTGCGAAAACTCGAGGTTTTTAGTCGAAATTGTCTAAAACTAGCAATTTTTTAAACCTGAATATTGCTCTATTTTCTAAATAAGCGCTTTAGGTCGCTTTACTGTGTTAACTACCTGAATTAAATTTGAACATTATGTGATTTTGTCCCAGTACAACGTAATTGTATGGAACCATGGAAGCAAAGATAGCGTAGTGAAATTGTATGGGACCATGGAAGCAATGACAGCGTAGTGAAATTGTATGGGACCATGAAAGCAATGATAGCGTAGTGAAATTGTATGGGACCATGGAAGCAATGATAGCGTAGTGAAATTGTATGGGACCATGGACGCAATGATAGCGTAGTGGAATTTTATGGGACCATGGAAGCAAAGATAGCGTAGTGAAATTGTATGGGATCATGGAAGCAAAGATAGCGTAGTGAAATTGTATGTGACCATGGAAGCTATGATAGCGTAGTGAAATTGTATGGGACCATGGAAGCAATGATAGCGTAGTGAAATTGTATGGGACCATGGAAGCAATGATAGCGTAGCGAAATTGTATGGGACCATGGAGGCAATGATAGCGTAGTGAAATTGTATGGGACCATGGAAGCAATGATAGCGTAGTGAAGTGACCGGTGGACTGACATGTCAATAGTCACGAGCTCAACCCGAAGGCGCCTCAAACCACGGCTCTAAGGCCGTATGTGTCCTACAAATTAACCATCACTACCACGAGACTAAGCTCGACCCCCAATATAACTGTCAAATTGTAGTTCACGATAACTCTGCCTACACTCTACTAGAATCGGTAAAATCAAGTGAATAATATAAATAACAAATACATATAAAGACGAAATGAGGACTACTCCTTTTTAAGTTGTTTAACGGAAAAAGGATTCTTAAACCTACTTGTGACAGTATGACAATTAATAAAACTAAAATAATATTCCATAATATTGTGGGTGTATCTGAGCGACAAGCCTATTTTATAGAAATTCGTACATACAGAGAAATGGTATACCTCAGAGGTATATGCTAGATAGTAATTTCAGTTTATTTTTAATATGTAAATACATCTTAAATATTTTTAATTGAAATAGTGCCTATAATAGCAATTTTATTCCTGCTTTCCTTAACAATCCGAATGTTTCAATAAAAAATAAGAATTATTTAAAGTTACCAATCAATTAGTAAAATTGAACAGAGTGCCACTGCCTTTTTAATAAGAAATATTGGTATAAATTGAACAATGTCATGCCTTGATCAGTGTATAAAATAATCGTATCCTCAAAATGAACTAAGACAACTGAAACATGTCTACTTTAACAACTCATTAGAGTTTACGCTAGCTTAACAGTCAGTAACCGAATCAGGTCCGCACAAACTTCAAATAACACACCGCGGTACGGTCCGGTGCCCTGAGAGCTGTTCAATGTTGGCTGTGGGTTCGTTTTTATTTTAGGGGCTTATATAGAGCGCGGTTACTATATATTTATGTGACAGTTTTATTTGTACAGAATAGAATAGAATACACATTTATTTAATAATTTCAAATCACTACACACTTAAATAAGTTACATCATTTGCCACAGATCACATAGCACTCATTAGTAAGTATGAAACATAAAAAAAAACAATACAATATTAACAAAAATACAATCCAATATAAACAAAACAATAAAAATTCAAATATATTAGTTTAGATCAATGTCCCATACACAGAAAAAGCATAAGAGTAAACCAATCAGTTAAGTGGCTGTGGAAGAGCCACAGTGGCGATGTTCTGTGGTCCCGTTATTCGTGGGTGTGGAGAGAACGGCAGCACATCCAACATAATCAAATTGCTCATGAATAAATTCCATTTAGCACATGCCTACCTCACATTTGCATAGTTTCACTGCGTCTCGATGCCTGCGTAACTTCACACTAGATAAATATGGACGAAAATATTTTTATTTTATTTACGAAATAATTTTGCGGTATTCAGTAGGTGGTACATATGGCAGCTACTCAGTAGGTAGTACATATGGCAGCTACTCAGTAGGTAGTACATATGGCAGCTACTCAGTAGGTAGTACATATGGCAGCTACTCAGTAGATAGTACATATGGCAGCTACTCAGTAGGTAGTACATATGGCAGCTACTCAGTAGGTAGTACATGTGGCAGCTACTCAGTAGGTAGTACATATGGCAGCTACTCAGTGCCTTGAAAATCGATCCATTAATGTTGATGACTCGCGTGCAGTGATTGTTTTTTATTAATATGGGACACGTGTATAATATGGTTAGTTTAAAAGGATAAAGAAGATCTAAGGTGAGTTTCTTGTTACAATCGTTAAAGTTTTTTAAATATTTTAAGCCACAAACGTCACAAGTACTTACGTTCTGTAATAGATGTACTGCCTACATCCGTTTCAGATTAGCTCAGTGTGGACTGCTTAAGCTATCAGTATAAGAACACTAACTAAGGCACGCCTCGGTCAGATGGGCACCTGGTTACCTAAAGAAGGACACACATCATACATCGCCGCAATTTTAACACTTAAACACCTGGAAACCAGTCAGATGAGGAGCTACGTATATCTATAATATATAAGCTCCTCACCTTTATTAGTTTCTTCTTTTCTAATGGACGACACATTCCTCGGAGCTATGTACATACGCGTATTAATTATTAATATACTACATCATATAGATAGAAGAAATAATGCATTACCTGTGCAGCCTGCCACTAGCCAGTACAGTGCATCTGTAGCAGTGTGTTCGACTCTAGGTCAATGGGCTAGGCATCGTTAAAATTTATTATATAAGTATTACAAGGGCACCGATTTCTAAGCCTCTACGCCCAACCAGATCAAACGAACGCTTGTAGTAAGTGTGCCACATAACGGCAGTCGGCATCCGGCTCGAGACGCGGCGCTTCCGAAATCAACCCGTTCATGTATCGTAACAATATATATATATATATCGCCCAGAGGAAGTTATCTGGGAAAAGAATGAATAGGGGAGCATAAGCCACATTAGAATTAAGTCGCGGCAGTAAGTGCTAATTGTATGAAGTGTTTCACATTATAATATCGCACGTAGAGATAAAAACACAGAGTTATTACAATACAAAAATTCTTATATCTCGCAAAGTGAATGTTGAATGAAACAGGTGCAATTTAACGCAAAAAGCCCCAGCTGATAATTAAATATAGCGTGTAGCCAATATGTGTTAGGCAACTTTGTGGAGCATAGCGGCCGGGCTTCACATGGCTGCTGTCTCTTTGTTTTACTGTTTAAGTCCTTGCAACCCCCTACTATCTGCGCTTTGCCTGGGGAGGGAAACTAGAAACACTTCCACTCCTCCTATCTTTTTCTTATTACATTCGTTGCGGGTCCCAATGCAATTTTTGGCATTCCCTCGGGCTCCCTGAGAGCATAGCAACGGGTCTGGTGGCTGCTGCCGATCATGGAGACACAGAAGTAGCAGCGGTGGGAGAGTGCGATGGGCCAAACCCGACAAAAAAACTGCTGGAGATTTCTAAAAAAGCTTTGTAATTATTCTCATTCTTTGCGGGATATTCGGATATTCTACAGACTTCCTCTAACGTTTGATATACTCCTTCCTCTAACGTTTGAACTACGGAGAGGAAAATCGTAAAAAAATTGCGATCGTAGAAATCAACAAAAAACTTCAAACGAAAATTAGTTTTTCAAATGAAAAAAATTGGTTTGGTAGTCTAAGGGATGTGGGATATTATTGGTTCGTTGCTACGGAACCCTCTATGGGCGAGTTCAACTCGCCCGTCGCCGGTTCTATTACACATTTTAGAGAGCATATTTAACATTAAAAATAAAACCGAAATAAACAGAAAGTGTAACATTGAAATCTATTTGACTAATCGCGACACGATGTCTAGTTTAGTGTAGTTCTTGCTGCAGGGTAGGTTAGCTGTCGCTGCAGGCGCCTCAAGCCTTTTCGTGGCGGTGGGGCCCAGTAGCCTGGGGTGAACTCAGGTGAAGCCAATTGAACCGTGGGGGATGCTCCTGCACCTGTTATAAGAGGAGAGAGCTAAAGAGCGGGGAGGAGGAATCGCTCTTTGTACCGACCTTATCTGAAGAGGGGACAAAAGAGCAACAGGAGGAGGCGCTTTTGCGCATGTGGCAAGGGGCGAGGATGGGAATCTCGCCCCATTAGACTGTCCCAAAGGTGGTGGGGTTTGGGGTTGTCCTGTGGCGTGGGGCAACCCTGATGTGGAGGTGGTGTCGGCCCTTAGGGGCTGAGTAGCCGTCGAGGTGCTCTGATGATTTGTTGTTCCGGGGCACCTCACCAAAGGCGGAACTCATGCACTCGCGTCAGTTCTAGTGGGTATTTGGCACCATAATGTGCCGTGAGCCCCACACACCACTGGACCCCTCCCAAGTCCAATGAAGGCGCACAAATGCGTTTCCCCGCGTCAACAAAAAAAAAGAAATGGTCTCGCTGCAAGTTAGGTTAGGTCTCGCAGCAGGTCAGTTTAAGTTCGCTGCAAGTTAGATTAGGTCTCGCTGCAGGTATTGTTCCGTGAAGTCGCGCGGCATCGTGAGTCTGCGGCCCCACAGAACATCAGCACCACGTCCATACCGCACGTCTCACGTCTACATTTTACTAGGAGTGAAGTTGCAAACATGAGTTGCATAATTAATTGTAGGCATAAATTGAAATAGATAAATAAATTAATTAAATGTACTCAATTGCAAGTGGTTGAAAATTTTGTGGCAAAGCTCCAACCATCACACAACTTGCCCCGTGGACCGCGGGTCGTCTAATCATACATCTGCAATTGCCAGTGAAGAGATTGCCTCGATGGGAATGACCGTTGCCTTCCTCTTGCACATAACAAACAAATAAACGAGCTCACGTTTAAAACATCAGTGGACAAAGATCAAAATACCAGACATAATCAACCCTATCATTCCCTAGAAATGCGTTAATTAAACCGGAAAATTCTTGTTTCATCTGTAATTGTTCCATTGGGAAACTGTGATTATTATACGACATGGCGGCGGGATGTGGGCTGATGATAATGTATTAAAAACACAGACACAACTCAGACGTAGACGAGCAGGTAGCTGATGATTTATGCATCGCACTGACAGCAGGTGCAATCACAAGCAGCACAATTATTACAAAACAACCCAAGAAAAATGATATATGACCTGTCCGTAGATTGTGTAGATATGTGAGAGTCGCCACGAAAGTCGCTGAATACCAACATTCCACTACAAAGCCATGATGATTATATTCTTTTAATAATCATATTAGTAAATATAATATATAAATATAAAAAATTCGCTCACTACGTTCATCAAATTTTGTATATAAGTCATTACACTTTTTATTGTCAAAATATGTATATTGGTAACGTTAAACTAAAAATATTGACGATGGTAAATGGTTAATATATTTGCCACGAAAGAGTAAAATAATATCACTTACCGAAAGAAAATAAAAGCGCGAAAAAAACAACAGAATTTTACTTGAAGACGCGTTGTGTAGATAACGGAATTGCGCACGCAGCCGGCGGCGTCGCGAATGGCGGTACAGTGAGCGTGCGCACGGCGGTCGCGAGCTGTGCCGTGGCTGCGGCCGCGCCGCCGCCGCTGGGATGCGCTCCGCACGGGGCGCACTGATTGGCACACGATAACTGTGAGAGGTAACAACGCAGCACTTTAAATTTTTACTTTCTTGATATAGAAACTTACATATTATTGGATATATACAATACTTTCGAAATGTATTAGAAATCTGTTAACTCCGTCCGCCGTTATGCCGACGATTTGTGCATAATACCTGGGCCTTGATTTGTCAAAGAGCGAATAAATTGAACTATCCCTACACGATTACTTAAGAAACGACTGTCAAAATCATTTTTTTTTAATTAAAGCCTTTTTGAACACATTATTAATAATTATGACCATGAATCAGTATGTAATGTATAAGTCATAACCGACCCGGAAGTTGTGCAATAAGACCAGGTCCTGATAAGAGAGCGAAAACTGTTTTCCCAAAACTCGCAGTCGGTAAAAATTGGTAAACATTGGCTTCACTTTGATCCCAAAACGCCTCATTCGCATCCCTTATTTATCATTGCATGGATATCAATGCTTTGTCTTCCAGGACATCAGCAACTTGTACTACTGAGTATGTGAACACTCTACTCCTACAGCCTTTTCTATGGCATGATGTCGTTAACTTTTTACATATTACTTAACTCCATCATCACTAAGTTGAGCCAACAAACTGTCGAACCATATCAATATCTGGAGGCGACGTTTCGCGTCCCTTGGACATCGCGGGATCAAGGCATTGGTTGGAAGCTTACGACTTGAAGCTCTGCCATACGTATAGGCGTTATTTCATTATCTCTATCTAAATCTCTTCTACGCAGGGGAAGTGGTTGGCACCGTCCGAGGGGACTTGGCTCTACCGGGAGAGTGTGACGGGTTCGGGGCGAGCAGCGTGTCACTACCGTCCGAAAAGTACTATGAGAGGAGCGTCCGTGTCCTTCAACAAGGAATAGATCACTCCGGATGTTAAATTATTATGAAAACAACCCGCCTGAAAAAAGAGGCGAGCTCAACACGGCTAAGCTTCCCGAACGTCAACCAGCCCGATTGAATCCGCGGTCAGTCTTTTACGTGAAGTAACATCACTCATATTAAATAGCGAGAAATATTATTCGTCATGGCTCATGAATAGTCGACAGCATATTATAGACGCAGTTGTCTTTGTCAAGATAAAAATAATACTATGATTTATGAATGCGTTAACATTTTCACTATTGTTTAGCATCCAGTCACTTAAGTGCACAAAGCAGTTGAGCAAGAAATTAACAAACAATGAAATTTTAATTAACTCTGTATATACAATACTATGATGACGATTGTGCGTGTGCACAACTGCACTACAGCACAACTAACACAATTTACAGTGAAATTGTTGAAACGGTGAAACTTGACAGTGAAGTTACTCTGGGGTGGACATAGAACACTCGTGTAGGGACAACAGAAGTGAACTTCGTCTACGGCGGCCGGTCGTTGAGGCACAAATGCTCTCTCATGTGCACGTGGAACGGCACGGAAGTGTGACACTGCTGACTTGCACACTCCGGACGGTTACGAAATTGAACAATCCCAATAACACGCTTTGTTTGTGTATCTGACAGCTGTGGTTGAATATACTTACCACCCGACCACGAGGCGTGGGTCGCAAGTGGTCTGATGATGAAGACGAAAGACGGCCGAGGAAGCTACTCAACGGTTTACAGTCGCTTGTGTTTGTGCTTATTTTATTTGTATTGATGAGAACTTTGCACCCGCATGAAACTGTGGCAATAGAAATGAAGAGTAAATTCAATAGCAGTAGATATAAGTATCACCCTACAGCTTATATCTATGCTGATGTTGTACAGACGGAATATTTGATTGTTTGTTCATTTTAAACAGGCTTCGTAACTACTGCACTGATTTGCATAAATATTTTAGTATTAGAATCCTACATTATCGTTGATGAACACAGGCTATATAACATTTTCTAAAACGTTATAGATGAATATGAAAACTTCGATCATGTAACTAAAGGTTTGAAAAAATGTTAAAGCAAATGCAGCTGCAGCAACTGCTGACAACTGGCTGTTTCGATGAACGTTGTTCTGTCATAAATTGAATTATTCATCATGTGGCAACTTGTAATGTTAACGAGGAAGAAATTAAAATTATAATGTTTTTGTATTTTGTGGAATATCCACGCGAGTCCGGGAGGGCTACTACTACTTACATAACTTTACGTTCCTAGCACCACTTCTCGCATACACAACACAGAGGACCGGTTGGACTAGGCCGCGCGGCCGTCTCGTGTCGCGTAGCCGCAGAGCTCGCAGTACGCAGAATTCCTAAAAGCCAGTGTTGACGCGGGGAAATTCATTTACGCGCCTTCCCCGGGGTCCAGTGGAGCGTGGTGCGCGCGGCACATCGTAGTACCGAACACCCACAGAAACCACCGCGAGAGCCATCAGTGCCGGCTTTGGTGAAGTGCCCCGGAACAGGAAATCAGGGAACCTCTACGGCTAGTCAGCCCCCTAGGCGACCGACGCCACCTCCACAGATGGGGTTGTCCCACACCATGGGACAACCACAGGATTTAGGACAGTGCAATGGGGTGAGGTTCCCATATTCACCCCTTGCCCCATGCGCAAAATCACCGCCTCCTTTTGATCTTTTGTCAACTCTTCCGGTAAGAGGGTTACGAAGAGCGGTTCCTCCTCCTGCTCTTTAGTCCCCCCTTCCTCTAAGTGGGGTACGAACAGCAGCCCCCTCCTCGGTTCAATGAGCTACCTATTACATACTTAGTCAATATTTAATGTATTCTATTTGGAAGTATTTTGGGTTTCCGTAACCGTCTGTCCGTCCGTGTGTCACAGACGTCCCACTCGGAAATAAAGGTACTGTATGTTTCAATTTTAGAAGGTAGAGGAGTGAGGGTGAGAGGAGTAAGGGTGAGTCGCTGTGAATAAGGGTGAGAGGTATATTTTATAAGTCGCTGTGATTAAGGGTGAGAGGTGTATTTTATAAGTCGCTGTGAATAAGGGTGAGAGGTGTATCTTATAAGTCGCTACACTTGCGGAACCCTAAAAAATAAAACATGTAACTCGGTCATTAAATTATTTTCATACTTTTATATATTTTATATAAGAAATGTATACGACAGTAAAGTCAATATTATATAAACTTTACCACCTTAGCGGAAAAAACGAGCAGTCGGTACTTTGGTATTAAAACGAAGCCAATATACATCCAGGCGACAGGGCTCGTGCAGCTGCGTTGGCCTCCCTCGCCTATCCTTCATGAAGGACTACGCGGCTAGTTACTAACTGCACGAGTATGGCACATACTACTAATCCTTCTTATACTATAGCATATTTATACTATAGCATACAATAGCATTAGAGCATATTTATACTTACGGAAACGAGCCCGGGTTCGAATCCGTAAGTCGAGAGCTTAAATTGTTAGTAATAAAATAACGCGACTTTAGAGAGCTCTAATAATAAATAAATTAAGATTATATAATTTGCCGATTTGTAGCACAAATCGACACCCTCCGTCAGAGGGGGGCGAGGAGGCCGGCCTCCTCAGATAAGCCAAACATTAAACGAGCTCAATTATCCTTATCCACGACACCGCAACTTAAACGGCATCGTGCGCGCGCCGTCCCACTAGAGTGGGGAGGGGGACCGCTTCCCCCTTTTCGTTCCCAAAAATAATGACTATAGGGTACGCCCACAATCAACCCGGTTCATCTCTTCCCATCTGCGGGAAAAGAGGGGGGTCTGTCCCCCTATCGTCTCCCTAAACCTGAAGACAAAAAAGTCTTCGTAGTCAGTCGAACTGTTGAGGCTGAACTAGCGCCGCCAACCAGTATTAGGTCCCTCCAAAAAAAAGCATATTTATACTATAGCATATTTATACTATAGCATATTTATATTATAGTATATTTATACTATAGCATATTTATATTAGAGCATATTTATACTATAGCATATTTATACTATAGCATATTTATATTATAGCATATTTATACTATAGCATATTTGTTATATTTATGTAAACGAGGAATGGGCGCCCTTTGACGACTACCGATGCCCATGGACATTCGCATGATTGTTGTCATACAGATACGTTGCCCTCCTTTCCTCCTCTTTCCGGATTCTCGCAAACTGCACGAAACGCGACATCATAACAGTCACTTTACGGCGGTGTCATGCGAGCGAGATGCTTCATTGCACGATTCGCGTCCTGCACGTCACACGTGGCGTCAGGGCGACAGCACTTGCCCACTTCAGGTGGCGACGATTTACACACACTTCACAGCTGAACCTGAGCCTGTGCCAGCAGCAAGTGCACTCTGCACGCTCTCACTAGCTCTTTTAGTGCCAAACACCTGTACCCTGTACTCGCCGTTACTGTAACCTTCATAAATAGTCATTCGCTGTAGTCATGAGGAAATGACTCCCAAATGCCCTTGTTGTACTTTCCAGACACTTTAATCGTTAACTATTTGTATAGCGATTTTTATGTTTATTTATAATCAACAATAAATTATGTGTGGCGTGGTGCCACTCTGAAATTATTGCGATAAAAGGGATTTATGTATAAGGCACTGACAAAATATGATTATTTATAAGTGAAAAAGGTTTTTCACGGTCTATTTGAAATTTTCATGGTTTTCTGAAAAAAAAAACAAATATATCAAGATATGCAGTTAGCATTTCAAAACCGTATGTATAAAAGATGTTCAACATTGACAGGTTTGAACTTTTTTCAATTTTGTCTTTTATCGTTCACGCACACGAAAAATGCCGAAATGCTTTCCTGCAGATAGCCAAAATATAGCATTTAGAACGAAAAAAAAAACGGGATTTTGTTTTTTGGGTAAGTGAAATGCTTATATATTATTATATAAGTTTTAAGAATAAATATGGGAAGTTACATTAGATTTCTGTAACTAAATTTTCTTTCTTCCTTCGAGGTTTTCTTGAGTTTCGCTGGCAACGTATTTTTGCAAAAAAATCAACGAATTACCTGTGAAATAGCGAAAGTGCACAGCTAATAGAAATGGTGTATAAATCGATTGATCAAATTTTCTATTTTATAATAATTTATCTTCCTTCTATATTAATATACTTGTGGTCAAGTGCAAACAGATCACCGAAATATCACATCTATATCTCTCTATGTACGAGTATAACAGTAAGGATGTATAATGATTAAGGCCGTTGGTTAGACAACAGACAACAGGCTCTTCACACCTCTCTCGTGCCTAGTACTGTATCCGACGCTGGTGATGGCTACAGTACGCAACGTACCTACACATATGAGATGTTTGTAATCTGGTAGTATTCCATTTTGAGTATGTTTTATTAATACTCTTTGAATACTTTTTTTAATAAATGATTATAACTGTTATTTTTCATTAATTGCTTCATACACGTTCTATCCAGAACACAGGTTCAGATAAACTGTAATTATAATAAGACGTAGAGAGCACACCTTGTCGAACTCAATGACTGGTGTCTAGTGTAATAGTGACGAATAAGAAAATGATAAATGTTATGCCCAGTCCATTCCATGTTTTGTTCTAATGGTAAACTATTGTCAAAATTTTTGTCATAATGATATTGCTTTCTATGCACTGCTTTGTAAAGTCGACTCTAAATCATGTCAGTGAGGTTGACTTTGCAAGAAAACATGTTTATATCATATCTATAACTTATTTAGAGCTACATACAGGTGAGTAAGAAATCAGGAATCTTGTATGTCAATGAACGCCGGGAACATTTTCGGGCTATGAATTTTTTACGATTTTATGTGTACACCTAAAACCGGTTTTTAGAAGAGGTAGTGCCATGCTGCATTGCAGCGGAATTGGGCCGGCACGACCGGGGAGGTACCTCTCGCTCACTTGATACCGCCGTAAAGTGATATCTACGGTGTCACGTTTCGTGCTGTTTGTGAGTAGCCGGTGACCCACTGGTGGGGGAGGTGAAATGAGGGCAATGCATAGGCGTAGTAATTATGCTGATGTTAGTTTGTGCCGGTACTCGTAGAAGGGCTCGGATTTCTCATTTGTCCCCCTATATAATATGAAAAAAAACCGGAAGAAATATGCGTTACATTTGAAATGGTATTTATGGAGGAAAGTCCTCATCAGCATCTTCGCATAAGCAGGGCAGTTTGACGCTGCGTGCGGCAGTTCACCGGGGCGCAGATGCAGGCCCCGACTGGAATGGGATCAATAAATTTGTTGCGGGCTCGCCTCGGCGTGTCTGCAGCAATATTACAGGCTAGTCCTGGAATTTGTTGCGGGCTCGCCTCGGCGTGTCTGCAGCAATATTACAGGCTAGTCCTGGAATTTGTTGCGGGCTCGCCTCGGCGTGTCTGCAGCAATGTTACAGGCTAGTCCTGGAATTTGTTGCGGGCTCGCCTCGGCGTGTCTGCAGCAATATTACAGGCTAGTCCTGGAATTTGTTGCGGGCTCGCCTCGGCGTGTCTGCAGCAATATTACAGGCTAGTCCTGGAATTATCAATATAGTCCGGAACGGAGGCGGCAGTTTGGGTGTTTCAAAACGAAGCGACGCCTACCAAAGTGAAGGGAGCTAGAAGCGCAGGGAACATTTTGATCGCTAGCCACTACAATATGACTTGCTTCTAGGTGTCAGTTCCTTTACGGGATCAAAGGAGCGCTGACGCTTAATGATATACTACCAACAGCCTGCCAGAAGTTTTGTCAGTTGCGAGCAACACGAGAGCATACACAAGATTTCGTGAGTCACTGCTTCACTCGATACTACAGTAATATTTAGCTAATGATACCGTGGTTGTACTGCACCTATGGCAAGGCCAATCACGCTAAGTGTGGGGAACACTACGGAATATTTCAATGACCCGTCAACTCCAACTACGTATAGACCGCGGAGCGATAATAATGCTTGAGAGTGAGATTGAACACTCTGGAAGAATCGGGCGACGGTGTAGGACGGGACAGCGAGCCGATATTACTTATTTATATCCGTTTATACATAATGTTATAGTTACAGTTGTATATACGAGTATATTTATATTTATGTGTATAACAGAAAGTGTATATTACTGACGGCGCTTTTCTTATTTTAAATTGCTTTATGAGTGCAGCTGTCGCTACTTACTTGGCTATTTAATCCGTTTCTAACTATTCGTTTAAGTATCTTGTATCTCCATTTGTTGTATTGCATTTTATATATGTCATGGTATCGCAACAGCAGACTGATAAAAACATACTGGTACCGGCAAGAATACTCAGAACTGATCCATTGGCTTATATGGGATCCAAGACTAACTCTTCCACAGAAACAGCGAAACCAAAAGCATAGGAATCTCCAGACATCAGTGACCGCGACAAACTAAACGAGTCGGATGAATTTCACGCTGTAACACGATTCTACCTCAACCCGGCTGGTCACCGTGGGATAAAAAAGATAAACTATATCCTAATAATAGACACTATGATAGAAGAAATATTTATAAATCAACACTAAATACAAGAACTTTGAGGACAGATGAATCATTTCAGGAACTGGATTACGCTTTGGAAGATATAAACTGGGATATTCTAGGATTTAGTGAAGTGAGAAGAATGGGTGAAAATATTGCATAACAGGAAAAATCCGTTTTTTTACCACTTTGGAGCCACACTAGGCTTACACGGAGTAGGCTTCCTAGTTAAAAAAATGCTACAACAATTATATACAAGAATTCATTGAAATTTCTGAACGCATCGTTCAACTAAACATTAGTCTACCTGGCTATGTCTATAATTCAAGTATATGTACCTACAGAAATTGCGCCGAAAGATATTAAGGATGCTATAAACTGATTATTATATGATTTATAAGGACCTAGAGAACACAGTGGATAGTGCTCAGAAATAATTATTGTCATGGGCGATTTCAATGGCCTGATTGGCGAAAGGTAGCCTAATGAAAATGGGATTCTGGGTCAGTTTAGCACTGGTAAAAGGAGTTGCAACGGAAAAAGACTGGTAGCCCTGGCACAAACATATAACATAAAGATCTTAAATAGCTTCTTTGAAAAGATAACAATAGAAAATTGACTTGGATATCTCTTGATGGAAATTTTAAGAACGAAATAGATTTTATACTTTCTAACAAACCGCAATACTTCAAAGATGTAAGCACCTTGAGTAACTTAAATTTTAAAACTAATCATCGAATGGTACGAGGAACAATTTACATCAAACACCTAAGAAAGACCCGAAAATTTATAGCAAAGAAAATATTACTTGATTATACCTCACTGCCTCTAACAAAAAACTTGACAATACTCAAGGATTAAGATTTTTAGTGAAAATTTTCAAAATATACAAGACAAATATAACGTACTAGAAAAAATACACCAAGGAATGGCTGGGCAATTGTGAGTCGAAAGAAACAAAGAACATAAGTTAAGAGATGAAACAAGACTACTCATGAAAACTAGGAAGCAACTATTAGAAAATAGAATACAAAATAGAAAATTAATAACACAAATAAGTAACCAAATAAATGAAAAAGTAAGATTACACAGAATGAAATCAAGAAACAAAACCATCTTTAAAAGAACTCAAGAAAAATATGAATTGGATTCCATGCATTAACAGAGAAACCAATGGCAAGAAAGAAACAAAACGACCAGAAGTTACGGAAATAGCAACGAACTTATATAATGATGATGAATACTATATAAGTATACAATACAAAGCAAAAGCCAGTGACGGGTTGGTAAAATATGCAATTATGTCCCCAAAAAATAATAAAGCCTTTTTTTGGTGGATGACGTCAGCAGTGTACAGAAAGAAGATTATTGGCACTAATACTGACCCCTGAGGGACGCCTCTCGTCACAGTTCCCGCATTAGAATGTGACAGCGTACAAACCTCATCACCCAGCTCCGCTATTTGTCTTCGATTGTTCAAATAACTATTAAACCTGTAAACAGACTGTATTTTCACTGAAGCCATAAAATTTCATTTTCGACAGTAGTAATGGTATATTTAAAGTATCGAAAGCGCGAGAGTAGTCGAGTAGTAATAGAGCTGTAGCTTCCCCCCTATCCTGAGCGTACAGAATATTGTCTACAACGTCAAACAGTACTGTAGTCGTACTATGACGCCTATTCAATATTTAATGAACTACGTTCAGCGAATGCACTCCACTGCTTGCAGACCACCCCAGAAAATCTTTGACACACATGGCAATATGCTAATGGGTCACAGTTCCTTTAATTCCGTCACATTATCATTTTTCGGGAGAGGTTTAACGATTGCCATACTCCAATAATCAGGAAAGGTGGCACTAGTTATTGATTTGTTGATGATATAACTGATCGCACTTATGCACGGGGGAAACTGAGAAATTGGCAGGAGCATGTCTAAGCTGATACCATCTATCCCAGTAGCGTCCGACCGCAGCGGTCTAAGCCTCTTTAATACATCTAAGTCACTAATAGTACTCAGAGAGAACGTATGAGAGCCAAAATAATTGGTGTTAAAGAAATTTCTGGTATGACATGAGACATGGTTACTATCTGGCGCGTTTAAAAATGACTATTTAAATTGTCAGGATCTAGTAGGTGTTACAAAAATATGCCTGATACTGCCAGGCATATTTTTCGGTTAATGTTTAGATTTTCTTTCAAGTGTTTGCATAATAAGCTAGGGTGACTGATGTTCGCACCAACATATGTATCAAAGTATACAGTTTTCTCTCTACTCATTGCTTTTGCTACTTGAAGCTTTAGTTCTTTATAGATTTTCCTCCGTCGCGTCATCAACTTAATGTTGTGAGTAATCCATGGGTATTGTCGCTCTTTAATGAACAGCCTCTTAATTGGCGCTAGCTCATCAAATACCCAGAGTATACGCGCACCGAAATCACCCACCATGACATCAATATCACGATAGAACACCATACCGCTCCAGGCGATAGCATTTAGCATGCACAGAAGATATATTTTTGACAGACCTGTAGTTATATTATTCTAATCTTCTGCTTTTTTCTACGAATGTTGATCTCAAACGACAGTAAGGCGTGGCTGCTAAGGTCTGGTATAAAACCTACGCATACTCGATCCAGGTTGGAGTTGGTACCACCATACCAGGTCGAGAAGAGCTTCCGCGTCAGTTTTAAAATGCGTTTTTCTGTGCACTGCCGCATTTTATGCACACGAAGAAATTCTTCTAATATCAATGAAAATGAAACTTGAAGTATTGACGTTCAAATAATTAATGTTAAAGTCTCCAGTATATATATGGTATATATATGGTCAAAGTACGGTAGCGAGGCAGTGGTATCGGTTAGTCGGCGGTAACTAATGGCTCGAAGCTTGCGTCCCTCCTCTCCTTGCCTAAGCCTGCGTATAATACTTACCTAAGTATTGACGACCGGCGGGTTTCCGCTGACTTAGTTTAGTTTATAGCGGCCTATGCTTATTTTTTATTAACATTGCGCCTTGTTGTATGATAAACACAATACGAACACGCCGGCCAGCGCGTACGCAAGGCGCTCGCGCATCCCGCGGCGTACGGCTCAGTCGGTGGCTCGGCACAGCCGCGATAGCTGCCCGGGCCGCATCCACGTCTCAACTATTATGTTTCTGAAACACATAATATATTAAAGCACATCGAGTGCTACACGGTGCAGCATACAAATAAACCAACACTATACATTCATTACATCGTTAATAATATTTACACAATTCAAACCCGTTCACTTCAGATAAATAACAAAAAGTTAAGCATTCAATTTCAATTAAGAAAGGAAAACGCCTATTAATAAAACATAGTTTCCTTTTACTGTGAACTAAGCACGTACAAACCGGACAGCAAACAGTTAAAATAAAAGACAGCAAGTAGGCACAGTAAAACAGCACATTAACACATTTAAAGTAAGTTGGGAGGCTAAGTATTAATTTCTCATCAAAGTTCAGGCAACTAAATATCTTGATATACTTTAAAGCAACATCATCAAGTTTGACAATAATAATATGTACATATGATATGTGATAGAAATTACTCTGTGGCAAGATTTTACATACTTTGACGATTTTACGAAATTAAGGCAAGTACCAAAAACCCGTCGAATATTAGCTTCGTTACGAATATGGCAAACGGTTTTTGCCTAGCCAGACGTACTTCCAACCCAGGCGGTTTACTGTTTCCCCCGCCTGCCGAAATAACTGCCGGTTTGTTTGGTGAGGCGTTCATTCACATAGAAACGTACAGATGGACCGGGCAGTTTGAGGTCTGCGGAGTTCGCACCAGGACGAGAGCGCGCATTCGCCAGCCACTGATCGCGCAGGCCGCGGCGCGCCAGGCGCACCTCGAGCCTCCGCGGACGGATGGACTGCAGGCCGGGCGTCGACGACGACTCGGTGGCGATAATGCGGCGAGTGCCGACGCGCTCAGCGCTAACACCATCACGCTCATCAATGTTGAGACCCAATTTCGATGCTACTGACAACGATGTGTGTAACACATCCTCACCGTTTACTCCCGATAAATTGCTAATGTCCACGTCATTTAATGGCAATTCCTGCTCCTTAACATTGATGCTGTTTTTTAATTGCTCGACAATCACCTCCGCCTTCGTCGATGGATTATTATATTGCTGTTGTTTGTCTTCCAGGACCGAGACTCATTTTTGGAGACTGTTTATTCGCTCGCCTATATCATTACGAAGGAGTTGAAATTCATGCCGCATTTGTCTCATTATTGGTTCCGTGACTAACTTGAGCTCGGACCGAAAATTGAAGGCAAGGTCTTCTGATCCCTCGGAAGTGACAGGGGCAGAGAAAAGCCTCCGATCAGTAGGGGTATACCCAGGTGAAGCCAATTAAACTGAGGGGACTGCTCCTTGTATCCCTCTTATAAGAAAAGAGGACAAAGGTGCAAGAGGAGGAGGCGCCTTAGCGCGCGGGGCAAGGGGCAAGGATGGGAACCTCACCCCATTGTACAGTCCCAAAGTTGGTGGTGATTCATGGGGGGCTTTCCAATAAGGGCTGTAAGGAGGGTGACTAAAAAATGACCGGCGCGGTGCTGTCCAGACTCCCTCGCTTGAGGGTGGTGTGTGCGGGCACGTCGTCGTGGTGACCCACGGAGTTGTTGCTCGAAACTGTTTCGTGATTCAGCGTTAATGCTCCCTTAGAGCCGTGACGCCTAGCAGCCCTTCATATTGAAGTATATCATCTAGTGCCAAGTAAAATGTATGAAGGCAGATGTTTGTGTCTAATAGTCCGCAGCATCAAATAAGCGAATTAACCTCGATCGAGGACGTATTTAATTACGTATTCAACCTCAACCACACACGTAAATGTTTATCTCCTAATCTAACTTGCGTCATAATGCCTCCTGACGAGCGTTATCGAAGTAACAAATTGATATTAGCGCTGCGTTAATAACAAAAAATATTTAATTCCCACCGCCTGATATAAACAAAGATATCTCGATACTTCTGTTGCTTTGCCATCATCATCAGCGTCAATCGATCTGAAATATTCAAAGAAAATATTATGAACATTATTTTTGAAAAGTCACCTAATGCTACTCCGCTTTTCTGAAACTTTTTTTTAAAAAAAGGGACCGAACCTAAAATTTATAGTGCAAACTATTCTTTTGCCGCGTATTTTTCCCACAATAATGAAAGAAGGGGTGGATCTTGTATTTTCTTAAGGAATGATATTAATGTTGTTGCAATGCCGGTTACAAATTAAAAACATTACGAATACGAAATTTGAATGCTGTGCTCACAGATTTAAACTAATCATTATTCGCATCTACAAGATACCAGCATGGCCAGCTTATAAACTTTTGCAAGAAATTAAGAATTTAATAAAAAATATTACTCATGTTCACATGAGCATATCCTTATAATAATAATATCTGTAGACTTATCACACCACGTTAGCCTAGCCCTGTGCTAAGTACCGTAAGGACTTCTGTTACAGGTACTAGACAATGGAAATATATTTCATATGTTTTATAAATTTAAGAAATTTTAGGTATTTAAGATTTTTATTATAGAGCTGGGTCCTTCGAGGTTCGGGAGGAGTCATCCCAGCGCACTCGCCGCCTTCACGACCTTCGGTCCCACCATAGCGAAGTGTGGGCCGAAGGTCCACCCTCAGTCAAGGATGAGCCCCAGATATTTGATATGGGGGCTCAACCTGACCCTCTCCTCTCCGATCTGCAGCGGTCCCGCGGAAGAGAACGGCTTCGGTCTTGTCTAGTCTGACCCGAAGCCCTAACCTCTCTATGCGGCTGATCACGAGGTCTAGTCCGACCTCGGCCAGCCGAGCCGCCACCTTGTATGTCTTTCTCTGGGCATACACGAGGGTGTCATCCGCGTAATAGATAACACCCATCCCGGGGAGGAGACGGCCTCGCAGGACCCAGTCGTAGCCGAGGTCCCACAGGATCGGTCCAAGTAAAGAAACCTGCGGGACGCCGCGCCTGACCCGCCGCCACTCCACGGACCCCGACCGGTTCTCGATAGCCACTCTGCGACCGGAGAGATACGCCTCACGAGATACCTTGAAGAATTTCAGTGCCTCCCGTATCACGCTGTGCGGAAGACTGTTGAAAACGTTCGCGATGTCCAACGACACCGCGGCCACCACATCCCTCCTGTGTTCCGCCTCGCCCGTCACCACCCGCAGGCGCTTGAGGGTATCGATCGTCGACCGGCGTGCTCGGAACCCGAACTGTGACTCCGAGAGTCTGGGTCCCGTGCCATCCTCCAGATGCTGAACGAGACGTGAGACCACAATCCGTTCCAAGGCCTTCCCTGTCTCGTTCAGCAGCACCACCGGTCGAACCGACGACGCCGAGTCCAATGGCCGCCCTCCTTCCATGCCCCCGTTAACTGACCAGACCGCAGGCAGCGGTCAAAAGTTTCCCGGAGGCTATCACCGAGGTGCACGAGAGAGATCGCTAGCAATCTTCCGTGCACCCCGTGTACTTACTTACTCTGGAGGCGAGTCAGAATGGCCTCCATTTCAGAATCCGTGACGGGTGGCGGAACACCCTCCTCCTCGTCCGACGTCTGTCAAGCCATCCTGGGGTTCCCCGACGATCTCGTCTCCGTGATGGGGGCCGACGAGGCGCGGAACTTGTTCCGCGCCCATTTGTACGGTCGGCCCCAGGGATCCCTCTCGAGATCCCTTACGAGCTCCAGCTGGGCCTCCTCCTTGGCTCGACAAATGGCCTGCTGCAGGATCTTCACCCTTTCCACGTAGATCCTGCGCAGTCTGTCGTCCCTGTGGTCGTCCTGGGGTCGTCTCCGCCTGTTGTGTACTTCCTCCTGGCCTCGTTGCAGGCGGCCCGGAGGCCAGATAAATCGGCCGTCTGCCAATAGAGCGCCCGCTACTGGGGCAGAAGACGCAGGCGGCATGGCCGCTCTGCACATCGCAGTGAACGCGTCGCAGAGCCGGTCAGCCGCCTCGTCCATCCCTAACTCCGGCAGCGGCGGGAGGCTCCAACGGTCGACGATGGCGGCCTCCTCTGCCTATTCCCGGTTGAGCGTAGTGAGCGCCCTACGCGGAAATCAGCTCTTCCCCCTGGACGACGACGATGTTGACGTCGGACAAACGGAAGTCGGAGACACCCCGAACCGTATGTAGGAGTGGTCCGAGAGTGTCTCCACCTCCGTCTCCAGCCTCCACCCATCCATTCTGCGTATATCTAGGGCTGCCAGATTGCTGTTCGGGGAGAAATGGCGTTCGTAGGGGTATACTGCCGCTGCCACGTACCCGAGGCCCCTCGCTTTGACTACGAGGGGGGGGGAGGCTACAGGCCGCACCATAATCGTCACCGAGCCGTCGGTGTCCCCAGGCCATTTTGGACTGGAGGGCACGGCGTACGGCTCGGCTACGATCGCGACGTCAATCGTCCACTCTGCCATGGACTGTAGAAAAAGGCCCTGGGCCTGGCGGTGTGGTTGACGTTCGCCTGGAGAACGCTGAGATGGCGAGACATTTTAGGCCATCTCTACGTCCGTCCATTTTGCCCCTTCTTTTGGTGCTTGATCTTCCGCCCCTCTCTCTGTTGGAGGATGCATTAGAGGTGGAGGGACCGAACGCCGTCCACTCTGGATTGTTTCCCTTCCCCTTTCCTTTAACCTTCCCCTTTGTACTTTGGGGAAGGACCGGGAACTCCCGCAAATTGGATCCCACATGTACATCCTTAGCGGGGTTTGACACTGTCACCATCTTTTTGCTGCTATGGCTGCCCTGGTTTCCTCCACCAGCGGCCTGCTATCCCCGGCAAGAGGCGAGCGGCAGGGTGGGGCAGGAGGGAGCCGCATCTCCAGACAAGATATGCGTGCGTCCATATTCCCCACCAGCTGGGCAATCTCCTTTGATAAGTCGGACGACATCGGGACCCCTTTCGTCCCCTCAGCCGACTTCTTCCGCGCTTCCTCAAATTCCCGCCTGTAGGCGCGAACCTCTTCGCGCAAGTTACTCAGCTCTCGCTGTAACCGCGCGTTGTCGGTCTTCAACCACCTCACTTCCCCATCCTCCGTGCGAACCACCAGGGACTCTATCATCTCCCTGGTGGTGATAGAGGCGTAGCCCGAATCGTCCAGTATTAACTTCAGGTTTGCCTCCGCGACTACCTTGACTTCCTCGGCCCCACACCTTTCGACGTCCCCCAGAATGATAGGAGTCGCTGTATCGGTCGCTCCTCCCTTCTTCTTCTTTAAAAACACCCTCTTCCGTACGCCCGCCTCGAACTCATCCTCCTTCTCATTATTAATGGGCTCACGTAGCGCCACCCGGGCTTCGGTCAGCATATGCGCCTTGCCCCTTTTCGCGACGCACCGCGACCTGATCTCCAAAACCCCTGTCTCCGAGCCGGAGTGACCAGAACCCTCGGTGAAAAGGCGCTTGCACCCCAACTCCACCTCAGACAGCGAGGCCAGTGAAGAAAAAACTTCCTGGACCTCACAGGTCAGGACGATCCCCCCAGGGCGCCCCCCGCCCCTACCCTTCGTCGAACCCGACCCTCCCCCTTAAACCCATCCACCCCTAACATGTTCACGCCTTAAAGGCGAGAACAGTAACCAAAACACCAAAAAACCCCCCCAACAAGACCGACACAGACGAAAATACACAAAACTGCACGGAAAACCTTAACGAAACAGGGAAATAAGCAACACAACAGAAGTAAGTCGTCCACACACCCCTGCCCCGGGACCGAACGGTCAAAACCAGGACAAGTCTATATAGACGACTTACTGATTTTTCAGATACGAAACCCGAACTACAAAAATATAAATATCTCCGCCTCCAAAAGACCTAACGATCGACACGACTGAGACTATGATTCCAATACCAAGCAAGCGCCAAGTACTGGAAGAACAGAGTCTCCACGTTACCAACTGAGCCAGCCGTCGAAAATTAATTGTGTGGTCACTGGAACATCGACTTAATGAAATCAGGTAAATATTCTAAAGAATTAGTTCCGATATTATCAAATTATAATTTAATAAACCAGATAACTACTACAACAAGAAAATTGACATGTGTTAATCTAATTGTAATCAATTTAGTAAATGTGTCATCTATCAAACAAATTTGGAAAAAACGATTGCCGTTAAAGGTAACTTTGTGTTTGTGGATACAGGTACAGTTATCGCCAAAGGCCATTAAATGTTAACTTCATAGATTACGCTCAGCGCCAAAGTGTTGTAAAAAGTGTTTTTAATGTTGAGTCGCATTTCCCTGGAACAAATCATGTTATAAAGCAGTGCCATGTCTTAACCGTCACTCAGTTTCTGTGAATGACAATGACAAAGCGGTGGGTTGTCATAAGTCACGTGGTCAAGTCGTGAAACCACGAAGTATAATGTCGAACTCTGCCGTTTCCCGTTCCTGGAAGGTTCCCGGCTGGATCAATTATAAACCGGTTTTCTAAATGAGTTTTTTTTTTTGAAATGTTACACTTTTAACGTGACCTCGTTACTGTACGAATCGGTGGCTACGGCATAACGTGATGCGGCTGGAGCCCACGACCTGCCTGTGTCCTTAAAACGTATCTTCCATGTGTGAATGCATGTATGCATCTGCATGTAGTTTTATTTAACTATGCATATTATATTAAAATATGAGCTTTCTACAAATCCTTTCCGTGCAATCTCCAACTGTACGAAATTCCTCCATCCGCGCAATTTGTTAAAACTCATAATTACTACGAATGAAAAATTTACTTATTGGCGTGGACTATGTGTAGTAGTAGGCGACACAAAGGGAGGAATACCGTACCCAGGTGATTATAACCACATGCTCTGAGTAATACCCCCCTCCGTCATGATTAACCTAACCCGTACGGCCGCTTGATTTGACCTTATTGGCAAATAGCGTAAAGTATAGAAATAAGGAATTATTTCCTATGAATGCATTAACATCGTCGCTCTGAATATTCGGAGTGGAACGTGTGTCCTGCTGCCTTTTCCTTTTCTGGGTCTTTTTCCTACTGCTCATTTCCGTGAATTCAAGTCTCCGAAGCTGAGTCGGTGGACAGCGCCTCATCTGAGGAGACGTTGTCTGTGGAGCCAGTCTCGGTTACTAGCGGCCGGTGGGCTTGGACTTCGCGCTCGACGCCACAGATGATTACATTTAATTATCAACTGAGGCTCATTGCGTTACATTGTTATCTGCCAGTAATATTTAGGACAAAATTGTTTAAGCATAAGATGTAATAAGGAAAGACTATATTTTGGTGTAAGAATGTTAAGATAACTAACAACATGTTATACTATCAATAGTGTGTGCAAATAAATAAATCACATAGAGCAATTTCATTTTAAAATACATCTAACACAAGAATAATGTCAGGAAATTAGAAATTGACACAAAATAATACATAACATATTCAATTTAAAGTCAACAAAAAAAAACATAAATATAAATTTAAATTAAAATTCACCTACTAAATAAATAAATAAAATATTAGAACATGTCATTTAGATAATCAGTATATTATAGTAACATTTTCAGCTAATAATTTATTGAGTTTTATTTTGAACAGGTTGCCGTTAAGCTCCTAAAGATTCTTTGACAATCATTATAAGCCTTAGGACCCATACAAAAAATACTATTCGACATCAATAGTGTTTTATATACTAAGTCACTCGCCACTACGTCTGTTTCCAGTTAGATAGTCCGATACTCGAGGAAAGGGATGGTTATTATTTTTTACAAATAATGATACTTCGTGCTGTGTGGGGGCGGCCTCAGTTTACCCTCACCCTCAGTCCAAGCCCAGGGTAACGTAAGAGTCGTCAAAGGGCACGAGTCACTTAACAACAAAGAGGCTTCAGCGAGCTGGTTTTTTGGTGTCCCGTTTGTTTCATAGTGACAGTGAAATAGACGGGTGCACCGGATGGCGCTCGCGCCGAATGATGGCGGTACCATCAATCGGATCAGCGACAGGCAGCAATAGCGCAGGTCCGAAACCTAATCAGTGTGGTAATTATGAGCATTCACCTCAAATGGACCAACCACTAGTCCTGGCTACGGTAGCGGCCACGGTAACGGTGGAACAAGGGGTGCTAAGTATCTCCGGGCTACGGATCGCTACCACCGATTTGACCTGGCTACGTATAACGGACGAACGCTCAGACTAGATAACTGAGGAACTATTCCACACAATAGTGGAACTGGTAAAAATCCGGATTTTTTACACACAAATGTTAACTTGCTTTGTTATGCTTACAATAAGCCTACTACGCCATAGTATCCAAACGAAACAATGCACTGACAGAGGAAATGTAAGGCAAGTGAATAGCGCGCGGTAGTTCCTCTACTCGGTTCTAAAGCGAGTCCCTAAATGTATGCATTATTTGCGGGAATCCTCGAAAAAGCGTTTCGTTTTCAAGGAAAGAGAATATTGGGTTGCCATTCGTAAAAAAGGAAATAACTACCGATGACGTAATCATCATCTAGACTTCCCTGCCCCCTACGTCATCCAAAATGTGCAGAGCAAAGAAAGAGCGTGAGTGCTCACGTAATACTTGAATAGTCTCTTACCGTGGCCGCTACCAAACTACCAGCTCGCTGAAGCCTCCTAGATCTTAAAATATTAGTGACCTTTGACGATAAAAAACTCCGGGCTTGGATTGAGGGTGAGGGTATTCTTAAGCCGCCCCCACACAGCCAACACTCCAACCTAACTTCCGACGAACCACGGTAGGTTCCGAAAAAATCCAACTAGAATTAAAAAACTGGTTCGATGCCCTAGATATATCGGAAACTGTTACAATAGACCAAGCTATGAGAGGCGTGATTGGTTGCATGCGGACTGTGGGTGAAGGATATTGTAGGAGTAAGTATACGAGCAGGAAAACTAAACTCTCGTATGAGACGCGTGGACTTATAAGGGAACGCAGTGCACACGAAGACGACACGTCTGCCAATGTCAAGCTTCTTTCAAAGCGAGTCCGCAAACTAATACGCCGAGACCTTCGCAGCACAAATACGCAATGGGTTACAGATATGACTGAGCAGAATAGGGGGTCGAAGGTTTTTGTGGAAAAGCTGGGAAGAAGTCATCTGACAAAGGTTAGGGCTGATTCTGGGGCTACCGTTTCTTCTAAGTCTGGGATCTTGTATGAGCTCATAGTTTTCTATGGCAAGTTGTATACGTCGCACGCTCCTCATCCCGACATCCCAAAGAACAATCCGCGTGCAAGCCTAACATGACATTTGTCGGGCGATCTGTCGGACGTCAGCTTGTGTAAGCTCCGGGGAAGGACGGAATTACAGTCGACCTTCTTACAGCAAGAGACAAACTTGCATTAAGAGAGCTAAAAACGGATATAAGAAACAAAGTAGTCCCTTTCAATTTTGACGGGCGCGTTTTACGTTGGCTTCCTTTGTCTATCTATATTATTTCCATGATCCATATTCTATGCACATTATCTTTATTCTCTATGTCTATGATTCCTATTGTCAAATTTTTGCTGACAGTTTTAATGTCGATTGTCATAGTAATGACTGTCACTCATTGAAATCTCAAGTCATAAGTCATAATTTTGAATGTTTCATATCATATTTTGTTCTTGCCATTGTGTACCTAGTACCTATTAATAAATCGCTGGCATTTATTAATTATTATTATTTAAAATCATATATCTCGAAAATCAAATTATGTCTCATTTCAAAATCATATCATCAACTAAAGCTTCGGATGTTATACCTGTTACTAAATATTTGTCCGAAAGATCCGGTATTACAGTAATTATTGCTAGCGTTGAGGGACCCGTCGTGAATGGATTTTTCTGTCTCGGTTAGTAAAATATCCAGGCAATTGTTTATTGAAGGTTTGTCATCGAGTATACTTACTCCTTTCTATGTTTCAGCAACTGAAGCCCACGATGACGATGGTTTGCCACATACCCTAGAGCATCTTATATTTTTGGGATCCAAACGATATCCTTACAAGGGTATATTGGATTTATTAGCCAATCGATGTATGGCTCACGGAACAAACGCCTGGACCGATACTGATCACACGTGTTACACGATAGACACCGCAGGAGACGCTGGGATGCTGACTCTGTTGCCTATTTACATTGATCATATCCTTGAGCCTACTCTGACCGAAGAAGGTTTCATAACAGAGGTCCACCACATAGATGGTGATGGAGAAGACGCCGGTGTTGTGTATTGTGAAATGCAAGGCCGAGAGAATACAGCCGACTGCAGGTCATCTTAAATTAGATGTTCATCAAATTATTCTGTTAAAAATTTAAAGCAAACAAAATTAATATATTATGTATCAAAGAGTTCTATTTAAATATTTGTTTTAGATGTGAGCTGAAGTTACAACGCGCCATGTACCCAAACAATGGTTACTCATCTGAAACTGGTGGTATTATGAAAAATCTCAGAGAATCAACAAACAATATTAAAGTAAACAAACAAAAACAATTTTACTATTGTTATAAATAGAAAGTTGTAACATAATCAACTAAAATATTTTTGTTTCTTTTTAATTTTAGGTTCGTAATTTCCATAAAAAATTTTATAGGCCTGAAAATTTAACAATAATTCTGACGGGACAAATAGAGGCGCAAGATGTCTTCAAAGCTCTAGAAACTGTGGAGGAAGATATCATAGCTAAGGTGACTAGCCTGAGCACTGATAAGTGTTGTGTGTTCCATTATATAATAACTTAATAATAATGGACTAGTTTAAATAACTAGTGTACACACAACTACTAATATATTATATTCTAAAGAGTTAAAACGAAACCTATAATTAATAAGCACAATAATTACATATGTGCGGCAGAGAAAAGCTGAACCGCAGGAGGAGTGGGTGAAACCATGGCAGACAACACCTCAGCCACCTCAGTATGGAGAGCTGCATGAGCTCTGGCCTGCAGACACAGAAGATTGTGGTCAGGTACATACACATACTACATTAAATGAAACTGAGATGAAAGCAAACCAAAGCAAGTCTTCATCCAAGGATAGAGTGATTCTAGGGTTTTTATTGTATAATTCAGCCCCTGTGGCTCACGCGAAGCCTGGGTGGATTGGGATGTTGTTATCCTTAAAAATTGTTCATTATCAACTTTTACTGGTCACATTTAACATATATAATTTACATCTGCTGCTGTGTTTTTATCAACTTATCGATTGGATGGTACTTAAACTACCATTTAAAAAAATAAGAAAAGTACCTTCACGTCCATTATCCCTGAAGAGGTAGGCAGAGGTGTGCTAGTACATCCACAGCTCGTAAGTAGATATACTAGCACACCCACAATTGGCCACTTTGGGCACATTCCATTCCCGGACAATGTAATGTGTGGTCTCTGATCTAATAAAAATAATCTGAGGAACATTTAATAACAGTTGCCTGACCTGGGGATCAAACCCAGGACCCCACGCGGCTAACGGTCTTAACAGGCGACACCCGCACCGTTACACC
>JAFELO010001931.1:152484-179776 GCA_017140195.1 Eumaeus atala
AAATTAATAATAATTTCTTCAGTTTCTCGTCCTTATGATATTATTAAATTGAATGAGTGCAGGATGGCCCCATGTTTACTCTTGTTATCTGTGTATTACATCATAAATATTCATAAAATCTTAAAATTCACAGCTCTTAGTAGATATACAATTGTACTATACTAAACAAGGAATACTCTTTTTTGCTATTGATATAATAACTGTTGGATTCACCAAAAACCAAAATATCTTATCACTTTGAAGCCTTTACTTTTTTGCTATATGGATTTAATCAGGACTCCTTGCTATATGGATATCTAATCAGGACTCCACTACTGGGGAAGATACCTCTTGCTCATATGATATTGCATTAAAGTGGCTTTGCTGTCGCATTTCGTGTGGTTCGTGAGAGTATGTGTATCTGCAAGACCATTGTTGAAAGCTTTTAGTAATAATGCAGTAACTACCGAAACCATTAGATCTGTCGACAATGTTCCATGCCTATGTATACTTTGGTTTACATTTTTGTATCTGAAGCCATAACTACATGTTATAATATAAAACAAGCTAGTTGAACCATGTTACCAAATGACACAAAATTTCTTTGTAGTTAGGTGCACTTATATTTTAAAGAACTGTATGTATTAGTCGAGCGCAGTAAAGCTTTCATCGTGGTTGTGTAATGCACCGTACGTGCAGGTGATGTTCGGCTGGCGCGGGCCGCTGCTGTCGTCGCCGGACGCCACGAAGTCGCTGACGGGCTGCGCCGTGCTGCTGCGCTACCTGTGCGACACCGCCGCCGCGCCACTGCAGCGCCGCCTGGTGGAGAGAGACCACGCCCTCGCTGGCGACGTGAGTGGCACACGCACTCTTACAGAAGTACCAAACGCAAACTTCCCGACTTCACTCTTGTATTACAAATTGAAAAATCGTCTATGGTAGCACATGCGTACCACTGCGCCACGAGCTATGAACATTGAGATCATATAGATCGCTGTAAACCCTGGGCTGTATACTTTGCTTTGTTAATTCGGCACTGCGTGTAACAGGTCTAGCGCCTTACTTGTTGTAAGTCTGAGTGACGTTTGGAGCCTGTGGATACCTTATTTATCATCGCGTACAAAATTGTTTGACGATGATTTTTAAATAGTAATTGAAAAATAATGTGAACGTTGCCTTCATAGGTGGTGTACTATCTAACGGAGAATATGGCGGCGCTTATCAAGATCGAGCTCAAGAACGTGCCGGTGGGCAAGCTGCAGGAGGCGCGTGACGAGGCCCTCAGGTGCCTGGCCGACATACGCAGCGGCGCCGAGCTGCTGGACCGCGGCCGCCTGACGACGCTGGTGAAGAAGCAGCTGCGCGAGACCGTCGCCAGTCTCGAGTCCGACCCCCATCACGCAGTCGCGTTCCGCTGCATCGGCGACGCCCTCTACTCGCAAAGCGAACAGGACGTGAGTATCATCTCGTATCCGCGGTAGATCACGGCGGCAGCGGGCGGCGTTTCCTCGCATCGTACACATGATGTTGCATCGCTAATATTAACATATATCGTTTAAAGTTCGATATAAATTACACAATATTTCTATGTATTTACAATATAGTGTGAAAAATAAATGAAACAATAATATTACATCATCAGTCCGATCAAGAGGCAGCCAGAAATTGAAATCACGGCCATCCTCTGATGGCGCGATGTCAATCTCTGGCGGTGGACGTGTGCTGCGGTGGACTACGGAAGGACCTTAGAAGGGAGTCAGTGAGGGGAGAAAATGGAACTCTTGTTTTTTCTCATGTCCGTACGAAATTAAGATGATATAAATCACTACCAAATAATACAGCATGATTTATGTACAAAATATAATTGTGGGTCATAATCCATCGGTGTCACGTCATCATCATCAGCCCTTATCAGTCCACTGCTGGACATAAGCCTCTTTCTATGAACGCCAAGACGGCCGACCACCTGCTACTCGCTTCCATCCCCGAACAGCTACTGCACGGAGATCGTCTGCCAACCTGGTGAACTGTCGACCAACACTTCGTTTTCCTCCACTCCAGAATCTTGTGGCCCATCTGCCACCTGATCGTCTGAGTGTGGGACCAGCCCATTGCCACTTTAGTGAGCTTATTTTTGGGGTGATAACGGAAACTTTACTTCTCTGCCTTAATCTCTGGTGTCACATACTCCACATAAATGTTTCCCAGCCGAGTTCCGGCTGCGGCGACCATCTCTAGTGTATCCACATATACTATACTGGACTCTATTTCCGTATACCTCTTTTTATTTCGAACGGCGGCCGCCAAGAGCGGAGAGGAAATAGGCGCAGAACCGAGGCCCGGGGGTGTAGCACCGCCGACTTACTGTCTTTGTGCAGTTATCAGAAAGTGAAAGATTTGTTACACAGTTGGC
Source organism: Eumaeus atala (assembly GCA_017140195.1). Taxonomy (NCBI): domain Eukaryota; kingdom Metazoa; phylum Arthropoda; class Insecta; order Lepidoptera; family Lycaenidae; genus Eumaeus; species Eumaeus atala. The sequence continues at coordinate 154,877 of JAFELO010001931.1, forward strand.
CCTCCCCGGGACGCGAAGCCGGGATCTCCCGTATGTGTTGAACATGCCCAGCACGAGACCGCGAGGCAGTCGTATCCCGTGGCCCCGTGTGCGATCATCGGATAGGATATTAATTGTATCGAGGTTGTTAACCTTATTGATCACTAGTAACGCCACGCGGTTTCACCCGCGTACTCTACACCTAAAAACGCACCCTTAGGACTGGCCTTACATAAAATTCGTTGTTGGCAAATGTCTGTGCCCTAAAAGCAAGCAGTAAAGTGAATATCTGTTTTCAGTTTATAGAGCGTTTGAATCCTCAAAAAAGCCTCATCGAGTTGATGGATGAAAGTGTTGAATATTGGCACGGGCTCCTCAAGAGCTACTTCACGGACAAACTGGTCGTGGTCGTGGGCTCGCCCAGCATAGAGCTACAGAACAAGTAAGTTTATCCTCTCTGTAGACGAATGAATCTCATTATCATCATCAACATCATTAGCCCCTATCGGTCCACTGCTGGACGCAGGCCTCTTGCAATGAACGCCAAGACGGCCGATCTCCTGTTACTTGCATCTATCCCGGACCAGCTACTGTACGGAGATCGTCTTCCTACCCGGTGAACGGCAGAACGCCGACCTTTTTCGCGTGTGACCTTGTTCATACAGGGAAAATTACAACCCAGATTAAAGTCAAGCAAGTCAGTATTTTAGGTGATACTGCTCCTGCATTGAGTACAGTTCACACCTGGGTAACTGATTTTAAACGTGGGATACAGAGCTGCGAAGCCGCCAACAGAACTGGCCATCCAGAGATGATAAGCATTTCCTCTGAACGAGTTTTTAACATTTTACCACAACCTTTGCGAATGTAAAAGCCTTACGTGCGATGGGTGCCGCGTCTGGTCACTGTTAACCAAAAGCAACGTCGAGTGGACAATTCGTCGGAGAGTACCACAAACTGGAGGACTGGTCCAGTCCTAAATTAGCAGGCCATGTTTCTGCGACGTAGGTCACCACTGGGAGAATATATTGGTTGAAGACTTTTGTCTTCTAGCTCTGCGGTATAGGCGACGTGAGAATTTAACGAAGCTCTCAGAATGCCGCCCAACCCAATTGAATCCTTATATCGTCTTCCTTCTCGGAGTTTCGTCCACCTAATTGCAATAGTTGCCCGAGGTAGACGTATTTGTCTACGACTTCAAGAATAGCACCATCGACATTAACCGGCCCAGGTAGAACATGTTCGTTGAACATGACCTTTGTCTTGTCCAAGTTCATCCTAAGACCAATACGTCGGGAGGACATTCATGCTGTGAAACATTTCCTGCAAGCTCTCCAACGACACGGCCAACACAACGATATCGTCGCCGAAACGAAGATGTGAGAGGTACTCGCCGTTAATATTTATGCCGCATTCTACCCCGTTTACAGGGTAAAGCCTTAAGAAAGTCCTCCTAAGCATTAGTAAACAGTTTCGGGGAAATAACATCCCCCTGACACACTCCTCGATGTAATTGGATTGGTCTCTCTTGAGACCTTCCGGAATCAGAACGGACATAAAAGCAGCGTCATACAATGCTCTCAGTACTTCGACGTATCCCCAAACGACCTGACATCGCTATAAAGCTATCAGAACAGCCCAGGTTTCGACAGAGTCTAAAGCTTTCTCATAGTCAACAAAGGCGAGGCACAGCGGCTAATTGTACTCATGTGTCTTTTGTACAACTTGCCTTTGGTGAAAATGTGGTCAATGGTGCTGAATCCTCTGCGAAACTCAGCTTGCTCCGGTGGCTGGATTTCGTCAAGCTTCGTGGTGAGACGATTCGTTAAGACTCTTGGGAACAACTTGTAAATATGGCCAAGAAGTGAAATTGGTCTGTAATTTTGTAGACGTGATTTGTCACCCTTTTTAAAAAACAAAATAACATCACTTCCAAGGCATGCCTTGGGAGGTACGCCCCGCTGAAGGACAAAATTAAGAACCTCTTTTAGCTCTCTTAATGCAGGTCGTCTATTGCAATAAGAAGCTCGACTGTAATTCCGTCCTTCCCCGGAGCTTTTCCCCCTTTAAGCTGCGCAAGAGCCAGATTAATCTTACTCGAGCTGACGTCCGGCAGATCGCCTGACAAATGTCGTGCTAGGCTTGCACGCGGATCGTTGTTCAGGGTGAGGAGCGTGCGACGTATACAACTTGCCATTGAAAGCTTCGACCTCAGATAAGATCCCAGGCTTAGAAGAGACGGTAACCCCAGAATCAGTCCTAACCTTGCCTCATCATCATCGACCCTCTATTCTGCTCAATCGCTTCGGTAAGCCGTTGCGTATTTGAGCTGCGAAGGTCTCGGCGTATTTGTTTGCGGATTAGCATTGAAAGATCCTTAACATCAGCAGAGGTAACGTCTTCGTGTGCTCCGCGTTCTCTCATAAGTCCAAGCGTCTCATCCGAGAGTTTAGCTTTCCTACTCGTATACTTACTCCTGCAATATCCTTAACCCACGTCCCGCATACAACCAATCCTGCCACTCATGGCGTCATCAATTGCCATTGTAGTTTCCGACATATCTAGCGCATCGAACCAGTTTTTTAATTCCAGTTGGATTTTTTCGGAACCTAACATGTTTTGTCGGAGGTTAGTTCGGTATGTTGACTGCACTAATCGCAGACGCTCGCGTCGAGAGCCTGTATTCAGAGAGCCTCTCAGCCAATCTGTGACCAATTCAGGTTTTAAACCTGTTGATCACGGAGACATCCCAAAATATATGCCTTTGGTTCGTCATAATAAAGTCAATCTCGTTCTTTGTCACAGTATCGGGGCTCTGCCGTGTCCACTTCCTATGGGGCTGCTTCTTAAAATAAGAGTTCGTTAAGAAGAAGCCCTCTTTCTCGGCTAAGTTTATCAGCATTTGCCTCCTGCGATTACGACTTCCTACTCCATGTGGTCCCAGACTCTATTTGACATCGTTTCGTACTCCCACTTTGGCATTAAAGTCCCCCATAACAACATTAAAGTGGGCCTTACAGTTGTTATGTAAGGCCTCTGAAACATCCTCATAAGTTGCCTCCACGTCGTCATCTGAATGTGTCGAGGTTGGTGCGTATACTTGTATTACTTTGAGGCTATACCTCTTAGTGAGTCTGTATAAGAGACGCCACCCTTCCCGACACACTAGAGATTTCAACGATGTTGCCTACGAGGAATCACACGCCGCCTTGTGATGGAGTGTCGCCTTCCCTGTAGTGGAATGGGTGATCCCATGGCAGATTTATGGTGCCCTCACAATGTCTCCGGCTTCACATAGCCCCAGGACGTGCCATCGGAGTTTTCCCAGTTCCACCTCCAGCTCAACCAAGTGGTTATCTAGTCGAAGCATTCGTCCGTTTTACGTATCAAATCACTGGTAGCTATCCGTAGCCCGGAGATTTTTAGCACCCCTTTGTTCCACCGTTACCGAGGCCGCTACCGTAGCCAGGACTAGTGGATCTACCCGGAACTAGGGGCCGAATTCTGCTGTTGTCGTCCATTTAAGGTAAATAATGCTCCTAATTGCCACGCTGAGCAGGCGGATTGGCAATCGCAGATTAGCTTTTGGACTGGCGCCTCTGCTGCCTGTCGCCGATCCGATTGATGGTAGCGCCATCAGTCGGCGCGAGCGTTGTCCGGTGCCTCCGTCTTTTTCACTGTGACTGTGAAATAGACCAGACAGAGCCAATTAGATCTCAAGAGACTAGCGCCCTTTGACGACTCTTACGTCACCCTGGGCTTGGATTGAGAGTGAGGGTATTCTTAGGCCGCCCCCACACAGTCACACAATAGGTATAACAAACTCTTAACTAAACATATGTTTGCTAGAATGGCCGAAGAGGAAAAGCAACGACTAGAACAGCAGAGAGCCGAGCTGGGACCAGAGGGCCTGGCGCAGAAGGCGGAGGCGTTGCAGGCAGCGATGGATTATAATGAGGTACCTTGTTCATTGCTAAAAGGCTATTGAAAATTCCATAACTTAAGACGTATATTTATAGAAAGTTTAATAGAATCAATTGTTACTAAATTTAAAATAAATTGTTGCATGTATTTTCATTTGCGTATGACATGACACAGACAGACAGAGGTAGAGATCTTATTATAATTTAATTCATGCGTAATTTTTGGTACAATTAAAATTAAACGCATGTCGAAACACAAAATCAAACTAGAAACAAAGAAAAACAAAATCAAACTAATCGTAGCGCTCTGTGTTCGCTCATCTACAAACCTGCAGCGAGTACCTGCAGCGGCGATACATGATGTTTTACACTCGATGAGTAAACAGTGAATATGACGCAAATATAAGTTTAAAGTTTGTGTGTATCAACTGCCGGCTGGCTGCAGCCCCTCATGTTCCACGTAACGTAGATTATCACCATAGACCAGACACCTTTTGGATCAACACTTCGTTTTTATTTATTCTTCTTGTAATTTCTCCTTATGCCCTTCTACAAAAAAACTTGAACAATGGGACAGTTTGTTTTTCACAAAAGCTTCAGAACATCGCTTGTTATTATATGTCATTTCTGTCCAATGCCATTGGACAGAAATTATGACGCCAATTTAAAATTTATAATGCTGAAATTATGATGAATTCATGAATTACAACGTTAATCGTTCTGCTTATTTATTTTATTTCCTCTATTTAATTACTGGTATAAACCTTTGAATATAATACCTACTTGTTTATCAAATAGCCTCGTTGAATGTCAATGTCGCCTAATGTCCCACATGGGAATTACTCACAACATTTATTTTGTGTATGAGGTCTATGTTAGTGATCGCTCAGTGACAGTCAGCAGCTGAGGTAAATGAAAACTGTCACCGAAGGAAAATAGCATAAGATTATGTCCGCTCGTGTGCCGCAGCGAGCGCCGCCGCCGGGCGTGCTGTCGTCGGTGCCGGTGCCGCCGTGCGACAGACTCAAGTGCCACGCCATCCGCTCGTGGAGCAGCGGCGCCGAGCCCTGCCCGCACTTCCGCCTCGAGGACGTGCCCATGTACGCGCGAGTGCACAGCCTCAAGACCAACTTAGTCTACGTAAGTCACGAGTCTGCGGGGCAGTGCAGTGCCAGGCCGCGCCAACCGACCGCCCGGTAACGTTTATGACATTCATACTAGTACGAAAGCTCGTGCTACTTATAGAACATATGTACAGCAAAACAACAAACAAAAGTAAGTAGACAATCGTGGATCGGTCTTCGCATTGGAGCGAGTTGCGGGCGGAGGCGTGACCTGCACGCGTGTAGCGCCTCGCTGCGACAACAGGGACACGTCCTTAACGAGCGTCTAATCGTAAGGCCGCCGTCGGGCACCGTCGGCTAGGCGCGACCGCTACATCAAGTAGATTTCCTCGATGGTCAGTATGTAGAGAATACCGTAATCGTTCGTTGACATGTACACTTTGAACAGAGAAACTATAAAACAGCTATGCGCAGTGAGCACTTGTAATGAATTACCGTACCTCCTTTTTGGCATGGCAGCTGCCGCCAATTTTCCGAATTAATTGATAGTCGCTGATTCTATACACTGTGATGTCTACTTCACGGTAGCTGTGCTGTGACAAGAGTAGCATTATAGGCTCATAGACGGCGCGTAAGAGTCGTCCCATCTTGAAGAAGGGACGTTGATCGGCGACGGTCATGGGAATTCTTCAGTCGCGTGCGGATTCCGCGACAGGCCCCACCTTGTGCTAGGGGCTAGCTGGAGCACAGAGAGGACAGGCACAGACTTAGAGCTGACCTCTACCAACTCAGCAACAGCAGTGTGTGCGATGTGTGCAATTTACTTCTCGAAGTCCCGTTATGAGTCTAATACTTCATCAAACTACGCTTATCAGCGTCACATGAAATTAGCATTTTTATGAGGTTGTCACGTTCACCGCACCGGTAACAAAGAGAGATTTTTTATTGGAAAAAAAAAGAAAGTACCTTCACGCCTATTATCGCCGAAAAGGAAGGCAGAGGTGTGCTAGTACATCCACAACATTTATGACTTTTACAGTAGGTTAGTTTAATACCCAAATGTAAAACAAATTAAAAATATAAAAAGCTTATTCGAAGTGCTCTTCATAGGCTGCAATAAAGTCCTTTAAACTTTGAAGCCAGATATCAATAGAAGCTCGCACTCCTTCCCATGTGGGAATTCTTCACTACCAATCGTATGGATCGTTTCAGGGACTCCAAATTATCGTGACGTTTAGCGCAAGCCGTACTCGGTCGGGAATAGATGAAGGGTAGTCTTCAGCTCTGATCAAGTCCGGAACGTTCGTTTTTACTAAGATTGGGTGGATCGAACTTTATAATCTGGTCCCGAGTCGCGATGGAAGGACCATATTCGGTTATTGAACATGGTGCGTGGTAGATGGGGGGAGGTTTATTCAGCCATTATAGCTCAACGAACGAGCTCTAGCAGCCCCCACGACAATGCAAGGCCAGCCTTAGCTGCCGCGCGTGAGCTACCCCCCTCATTAGTGAGGGGGGCGAGGGGACCCTGCCGCCTCGGCCAAGAAAGTAATAGTTACTTTAGCAAATCTTAACAACTATCGGGATGCATCTTTCCCATCTGTGGGAAAGGAGGGAGTTCGTCCCCCTATCGACCACAATCTCACCTAGACCGTCGCCCGACGTATCTTATAGTAACCTGAGAGCTGCATTGGGCACATCCGTCAGCAAAGAGCAGTAAAAAATAAAATGTTGCTCAATTGTAAAAAATTCTCAACCGTAAACAAATTTTTCCTGTGACCTCACTTTGCGTGCCGCTCCAGTAATTGTTTCCATTTTACCATTCTATTCATCTTTAATTTTGTCAGCTAAGAAATGAACACCCTTTTCGTACGAACACTACGTGAACGTCTAGATCTTTGTCTGTCACAAACAGAGGAAGTCTCATTGTACCTATTAACAGCCCGGTATACAAACATTTGACTAATACCAAGAGTGTGGAGAGTTTTAAAAATTGCATTTGGCTCCATACCTACTTTATATAATGCAAACACAGTTACTCTGTTCTCTATATAACCCCAGTTCATTATAATGTCTCAAAATATTGTACATTGTATTGGCACCAAAACAAGAAGACACAATGAACAATTATATAAAAGTGACAGATTCCATATCCAAATGTAACATTTTTCACTGTAACTAATAGTTTATGGCCAGCCCAAGTATGTTATTCAACATTTCCTCCGCATTAAACGCTAACTTAGGTTCTGTGTTTTCTTGTTAGAGGAATACATATCGTGGATTTCCACAAATAGTACTGTATTTTGCGGGTTCTTGGCTTTCTAATGATATTTATTTATTTTACGTTATCACGCGTCTATGTTTATTGCACAAGGTCTACTGATCTGTACCTGTCAAATATTAAGTCATGATGCAGGCGGTGTATGTGTCTGACCATCGATGTATCCACGGTTTTCACATCTGTAGCAAACGATTGTGGCGTTAGTGATGTTTGTTGCATTCATATGCACATAACAATGAGAAGTTTGCCACCCGCGCTCGGCCGGGCTGTGCCAAGATCTAGTGCAGTCGTGGCGTCGCACCGGACGTGTGAGCCGCAGGCTGGTGCTGGTTAGCGACAGTATTCAGCGATTGGATGATTCTGCGCCATGTAATAATAGGAATGTTTTTATGTAAAAGTAATTATTAATTATTGCGTACAGGTACATTTGATACAATTTAGTTGCAAGTCTCCGCAAAAAATCAGGTTTCGTATTAACGAACTCGGAGGGACGTCAAGAGGCTTCCGTAGGAGATGAAGGCGGTACGTAGCGTTCACCCTCGCTGCCTGCACGTCGGCGCGCAGGGCACCGATAAGATCATCGGTGCTGTCGGTTCCAGATGACGCTGGTGCTGGACACGCAGCACGCGACGCAGCGCACGCGGCGCTGGGCGGTGCTGCTGCTGGACGCGCTGGCGGAGTGCGCGGTGTGGCGCGGCGGCGCGCTGGTGCCGCACGAGGCCGTCATCGCCACCACGGAGCGCGTGACGGTGGCGTGCAGCAGTGGCATCGGCTTCGGCAAGCCCGGCAACTTCTCCGTAGGCACCTACGGCAACCTGCTGCATGTGGAGGTCAAGGTGCGTGCGCCCGCTCGCCGTCATCATCGCTAGCTGCGCTTCTGGGGGCACAGCAGCCAAGTCGATCATAAAAGTGGCATGGCCGTACCTCCCTCCCTTCCTCCCTTTCTCCACCCTCGCTCTTTACCGTAGATAGACTTTATCGTGAATTAACTAGCAGCCTAAAGTCAGTATGTAAGCAGACATGTAGAAGGATATATGTTAAGATTAATACGGACTGGTGAATTTTTTCCATTAATGCTGTAGGTTAATTACTTGATTCTTATTCAAATTACATATTAATAAGATAAGTACCTGTTTACCAAAATATCCTACACACATACTGAACGCATAGTTACAACATTAGCAATAACAACGACGCTTGGGCCATTGACAAGAGGGCAGACGCGTAGTTGCAACAACTGTACCGCACACAACGGCGAGACTACGGTGACCAAAACATGCGAATTTAGACATTCTGTGTTTTACAGGAAGGTAATTCACATATTTTTTTTATTTTTTTTTAGATAGCATAGGAGGACAAACGAGAAATCGCCTTTCCACGACTACCGACGCCCATGAAGCATAATATGCCGATCCGTTGCACTCCTTTTCACCTCCCCCTAATGGGCCACGGGCTACTCACAAACCGTATGGCACTACCTACCTGAAGGCTTATTTTATAAATTATAAAAAATTTGATCTTTTAATACTTAAAGAAACAATGAGGCAATAAGCCTTTATCGATCTTCTCTTTGCGTGTATAATGTAGGTATACTTTATGTACGAGGTAATGTTCCAGTGCGAGCCGGCGGACTACGAGGAGGTGGTGAACCACCTGTACGAGGTGCTGCTGGCGCCCGAGCTCACCAAGGAGCGGCTGCTGGTGTTCGTGCAGAGGCTGCTGAACGACGTGGCGCAGGTCCGCAGGAGCGGCCCCCGGATGGTGTACGACATCCTACGCGACAGCCTCTACAGCAGAGACAGCAACGTACACTGGAGCACGGTGCTGCGCCAGCAGAAGTTCCTCAAGAGTATCCTGGATCAGCTGAACGCCGGCGGTGACTCCGCGGAAGCAGTGCTCAGCGAGGCCAAGCAGCAGATGAAAAACATAACGGAGCGGGTGTGGCTGAACCTGGCCGCTGACCTGGAGCGCTACAAGTTGAGCGCTGCGCCGTGGCAGAAATTCGCCAGACACAACTTCCCCACCGAGCCGTGAGTACAACACAACACTCAAACCATGCCGCCGTACCGGTTAGGTATTGCGAGATTAGCTACCGCGCGCGAGTGCTTTCACCCGTCGGTACCCCCAGGCGTGATCCTCTCCATGAGCACAACGTTCACGTCAGCGCCGAGACCATTTTAGCTACCGCGCGAGCTGCCCCAGATGTCAGAGTGGGGGAGGAGGGAGCTCTCGGTCCCTCCGGCCACGATAATAATAGTTAAATTTGCTGTTACAAGCACTCACGTATCTGGATGCATCTTCAATATGCGGGAGGGAGGGGCAACGACCCTTCTTTCAACCCCAAGCCTAGTCTCGTCGCCAGACGTGATCTCATAGCAATCCGCTAAAGGTATATTGGGCTGCTTTTCGCTTCCATAGCACAAGTACAGGTCCGAAAAAAAACTCACGCATACCACGCGACTGTGGCCGGGGCGACAGGAGGTTTGCAAGGCCAGCGGACAGTGAAGTGCGAAGTGATATTTTTTGGAGTAGTTCTTTTATTAATTTCGAGATATTGTGGGTGAGAGAATGTCTGTTCATCGGTTCAATTCCATGTGGGGACGGTGTCTCTCGGAACACGCACAAGGCCTGAACTACTGGACGTATTTTGAATAGGTTAATTAAGAAGATCGATTCTTTTATTATGTAAAAAATATTTATATTTTTTACTCTGTGGCAACTCCACAAGAATAGATAACATTTGTGCGCCTCTTAAAACTTAGCCATGTCTGTTCTGTTTCTTTACTCTTTTGGTTACTTTTTATTTTTTTTTATTATATAAATATTTTTTGTAACTGTAAAGTATCTGGTAACCATATTTACATACATTGTAATAATCTACTCCGACGTTTTAAGAACCATTTCTTATATCTCAGTGCAAGCTCCGAGCTAGTGGCGTAACTGGTGTGTACGCATGAGGGTAGCGATGACACTACTTTAACTCATACATTTTATTCAAGTGGAACTTATAGTTAATGCCTCCGAAATTGTAAATTTTTGGACACGGGAGTGACAGAACGTATTGGAACCTCTACTATGTGCTACATGTGTCGCAGTAGGATTGTCTAGAACGCTGTATTTCATTACGGCTAACCATTTTCAAAAGGCTCCGTTTTATTTTGTGGCGAGCCAATGATTAGCCACGTTGAATACGACAAAGTGAAATTGCGCGAGAAAGAGTTCAGCGTTATACAACATTCAATAAAGCTAGCCTTACTGAAATAAAGGGAATCATTATCCGCCTTTTTGACACGTTTTTGTTCCTAGCTTTAACACTCGTTGCTTGATATGACAACAACAATGGCGTTGATTGTAGAAATCAGAGAAATAAGAAAACTATGCCCAGATAGGTTTGAAGGTTTAGACGGGAGATTATTTTTTTATTTGCACTTAGGCTAATATCATACTCGTACGAGGTTGATTTGCGATTGACAAGTATCCGAAAGGACAAAGAAAACTTTAAAAACCTGTTTAAAACAATTTTATTTTCAACGTAGTTTCTTTCTATCTCGATGCATTTAGTCCAGTGCTTCTCCAATGCCGTTACACCAGTTTGATAAAATGTTTTCTCTAACCTCTCAAAACACTCGCCTACGGCGACAATGACTTTATGATTTGATGAAAATCTTCGGCCACCCAACCATTTCTTGAGATTCGGGAATAAGTGGCAGTAGCACGGGGCCAGATCTGGGGAAAAGGGGGGATGCGGTAACAATCCGAATCGCAATTCATGGAATTTGGTAACTGCAACCCTTGACAAGTGCACAGGTGCGTTGTCGTGGTGGAATAAAACATTATTTTTGAATAAAGGAGGCCGTTTCTTTCGAATTTCTTCACTAAATTTTTGCAGTAAGCTTACATAATACTCTCAATTTATTGTTCTTCCTCTTTGCAACTAATCCACTAAATTTATTCCTCGAGCATCGAAAAAACAGCCATCGCTTTGCCTGTCGTTTCTACTTTCTTCGGCGCAGGTTTTTCTCTATCAGTCCACTGCTTAGATTGTTCTTTTGTTTCAGGAGTATAATAATGTATCCATGTCTCATCCACTGTCACATAACGCCGCAAAGACTCCTTAGTGTCCCGTTTAAACAGCGCCAAATACACCGACGAATCGTCCACTCGACGTTGCTTTTAGTTAACGCGGCACCCATCGCGCGCCAAGCTTTTTCATTCGAAAATTTTGGTGTAAAATGTTAGAAATGCGTTCAGATGAAGTGCTCTCTGCTATCTGCCGCAACTTCAAACGCCGATCATTTAAACGATTTTTTGATTTTTTTTGATCATGTTCGGATTCGTAGTCTCATTTGGACGGCCAGACCTGTTGGCGGCTTCGCAGCTCTGTATCCCACGTTTAAAATCAGTTACCCAGGTGTGAATTGTACTCAATGCAGGAGCAGTATTGTCTAAAACACTGTACTATCAAATGCTGTAATCCGGAAAGCCTATCTTTATTTTAAATTCGTAGTTTCGGCCAGTTATCAATCAGCCTGGTATATGTACCTATATAGTGATCGCACTATCTCTGCTTAAAATCAAGAGATGTAACGGGGCCAAACGTCAGCCACCATATCGAAGAACTTCTCGCAGTGACAATCCGGCTAATCGTTAGCCTGCCACAAAACAAAACGGCTCTGTTTCTGAGAATGGCTGAGTCCTGCTATACGGTGATGCGTACAAAATGACTACGACATGTATATCAATGTTGTACCCGTATGCAGTAAATAATATTATGTTTATATCCAGCCCGAAATTGCCGTGTGACGCGTCGCTGATGTCTGAAGGTCGGGGTGGATGCATCGTGGGCGTGGGTGGCGTGGAGTCCGCCTTCCTGGCGGCGCTCAGCCCCGGGCCGCCCTCCGCGGCGCTGGTGGACGCGGCGCCGCTGCTGCTCACGCTGAACTACTTCACGCAGCTGGAGGTGTGTGCTCAGCCCCGGTGTCACGTGTCTCACTCTGTCCGACCGTCTGTCTCGCTCTAGTATTGACCGGTGCGTTTTGCTGTGACAGGGCCCCATGTGGCGGCTGATCCGCGGCTGCGGGCTGTCGTACAGCTACGGCGTGCGCTGCTCGCTGGCGGAGGCGCGGCTCGTGTTCTCGCTCTACCGCGCCACCAACGTGCTCGCCGCCTACGTGAAGACCAAGTCCATCATAGTGAGTACTGCACCTTACCTGCATCGACACCCGCCTAGGGCAAACCAGCACTAACCAGCACAAACCAGCACTAACCAGCACTAACCAGCACTAACATTTCTTAAATTCTCCGTGATCACTCTTATAAGCTATGATTAAAATATTAATACCACAATAATCTTTTCTTCGGCGGAAATTTTTGTTTTAATATTAAATTTAACATTGAATAAAAATTGCATAGCGTAGTTGTGTCCCGTACCTGTCACACAAATCCTTACGGTTAGCACGGGGGTTATGGAGCTACATTCACGGGGAGCGATCATATCTTCAAATATCAGTATTAATTCTAGTACTTACGTAAAATCTTGTCGTGGTATTAATCGCACTCATCTCAAAGTGCTCGAGTTCTTTTGTTAGTTTTTTTGTGATTAAGTCTAAGCTACAAAAATATTAAATATACGATACATTCTAGGACGAGTTTTTGGAAAAAGGAGAATTCGACGAAGATCTGTTTGCTTCTGCGAAGAGCACAGCGCTATTTGAGACCATCGAGAACGAAAAGTGTCCTGCGGACGTCGTGACACAGTCGCTACTCAACTACCTTCGCCGTGCGCCCCACGACTACAACAAGTGAGTGTTGTGTGCTGTGGCACAGCTGGCGGCGAGAACGAGGAACATCCAACGGACGCCGTGACACAGTCACGCTTCAACTACCTGTGCCGCGCGCCCCACCGCCGCGCTGTAAGTAGCGTCTCCTGCGAGGTGCTACCCGACTTCTAAGCGAGAGCAACAAAGCTTCGGTTCTCTTTAAGACCTACATCATAAATATTCTACAATATGTTGGTTGACAAGTTGAAAATCTTTTTAAATTTTTTTCTTTCGCCAAATTCTACGTCTGTAGAAAAACCGGCACCAACAATAGAAAAAAGGTACTCAATACATGGACAGTTTTATTGTATCGCTCGAGTAACTTTTTTTTTAACTATAGTTATATGTGGAAGAACACAAACTGTAGCAGTGCATACTATACTGTGTGCGCAGGCAGCTGGTGTGCGCGCTGGGCGCGGTGACGCCGGCGAGTGCGCGCGCGGCAGCAGAGCGCTGGCTGGCGCAGCTGTTCTCCGCCGGACGCACCGCCATCGTCTGCCATCCCAGCAAGGTCAAGGACGTCCAGGCGGCATTTCAGAAGTAAGATGCTCTACTCGTAGATACATTACAGTTAATGTACTTACTTATCTACCATAGAGCGCTACGCCTGAACCCCGCGACGCGCCCTCTGCACACGCACTAGGCTGCACACGGTCGCTCGTGCGTGTCGCTATCGGAGCAGATCACCGAGGCGCCAGCCGGGTCCGTCCCGTCTCTCTCCATGCTTTTGTAACACTACCTGTGTGCCACCTGTTATATATACAAATGTAGATGATAGATGATACATAGCTATTATACATTTCCATAAAAATATGGTCTGTACGAAGATTTCTGTGACTTATGAGCGTTCTTTCTTATCAATGCTAACATGAAGTTCCAACTGCTCGCTTGCCCTCATAATACTTAGTACTTACACGCGGCCTGCGTCTGCCGGAGCCCTTCGCACCTCGGCCGCCCGCCCGACGCAGCCGATAGCCGCCCTCACAAATAATAAAATCGAGTTGTTCTTTCCAGGATCAACATCGAGCTGGACGCATTCGAATCGATGGAAGAAACGCAATTTAACGAATACAATGATTAGATGCTTATGCGTTAATAATATCAGCATTTAGCTTAATTTTAAGTGAAAATGATATTACGTCGACGTATATAAGACTTGTTACGTCGACGAGTGCGGGACCGCACCTGACGTACGACTGCGAGTATCCCATATCATAACCCCTGCATGTTGTTAGAAATCAAAGTGCGTAACCGTTACTAGCCGATAAGTTTTTATGGAAAATAAATAAAACAGTAGTACATCATTTTTATCATTTTAATATTTATTCACCTTTCATCTTAAAGCTATAATATGTTTATACAAAAAATATAACTTAAATACATAGTCATCTCTGTGAACATCGTAACTACACCACCTCACAACCGGAAACACCGTGATGAAGCGTCGCCCCATGTCTTAATAATAGCCCATCGACCCCATTGACCTCATCGTCGACCCAATCAGACATGATCTGATAACTTCACTTCCAATGAGTCGAAAAGATGATAAAGTGTCCTTTCAGATACATTGTGTTAGTAGCAAGCGCCGCAGCTGCGACGAGACACGCGCGGCTGCGGCGCCGCACGAGATATTAGAACCTCAGTGTGTATTTTTGTTCAATACAAAATTCTAATTCCGCTTAATACTGGTGAATGCTAGGGAAACGTCAAATACAAAACTGGCCATCGCCTTACAGGTCCTGTGTCAGTAGGCCGTCGCGCACTTGCGCACACGCACACTCGCACAGCGTACCGCTTACAACTATAATCTACTTCAATTAAATTACCTATCCTACTGTATACGTTACTTTATACACAGCTGTATGTGTCAATAGAAGATGTAGGATGCAATACATTATTAAGCACCAAGTTTGTTATCCGAACCACCCACGTCGGACAACGGACGTCTGAAGTTTGACCTGAGCTGCAGGTCGCTGCGGGCGCCGGGAGACAGGAACCGACCGCTCGCCTGCTTCCGTCGCGTTCCTTCTTTAGTTAAACTGCAACAAGGGCTCGACCACGAGTGCTACAGTCTACAGTGTGACACTAAACAAACATTTGGTAAAACATTAATATTACCTAAGCTTAACATAAGTTCTTGACGAGTGTCATTTGCTAACCGACCACTAAAAATATCGTTACAATATTAGAATGTCAACATTATTAAAGAGGCGGCCCCATTTACATTCTATATTATGTTTATTGAATAATTCCTCGAACCTCGAGGCGCAGAGCTCGACACCGCCAGACGCAGGGCTCGAACAGACCAGACGCCGAACTCGACCCCACCAGACGCAGAGCTCGACACCGCCAGACGCAGAGCTGGACACGCCAGACGCAGAGCTCCACACCGCCAGACGCGGAGCAGGATACCGCCAGACGCGCAGAGCTCGACACCATCAGACGCAGAGCTCGACACCGCCAGACGCAGAGCTCCACACCGCCAGACGCGGAGCAGGACACCGCCAGACGCGCATAGCTCGACACCACCAGACGCAGAGCTCGACACCACCAGTCGCAGAGCTCGACACCGCCAGACGCAGAGCGTCACACCGCCAGACGCAGTGCAGGACACCGCCAGACGCGCAGAGCTCGACACCACCAAACGCAGAGCTCCACACCGCCAGACGCGCAGAGCTCCACCCACCAGGCGCAGAGCCTGTCAGCCGTTGCCGTAGACATGTCACACATAGCAAACAAAATGTTGAAGCGAAAGTATGTACATTGCACCATTATAAAAATACCACCACAGAAAATGCGTTACTGGCGATTAACTAATTGTCAATTTATTTTTTATCTTATTTATTTAAAATTGTTGCCAATTGGTAACAGTGCCTAAACGAAACCCATCGAATCTCATCAGTTCCAAGACACAAGTGAAAATAAACACAAAAAGATATCTACATCCAATTACATTATTCGCTTCAACATTACACTAAACGTATTCAAATATGCTACAATCCCGGCGTTAATGACTGCAACTCGGCCACCGTCAAGCGGATGAAGCGGAACTACGCGCTCCGCTCCAGGCGACTGGCCCAACACTAGTCGGACGGAGTTACAGAGGGCACTCGGCAGACGGTAGAGGCAAGTTCGGGGCGCGGCGAGGGCTGAGCGCTTCGCAAGCTCCGGACACATCGCGCTTCAACACATGTTACACATACGCTGGATATATTTAGACTGTCCTATATTAAATACACCTTATCATAACTTCACACAGAAACAAAGTTAATATGTACATAACATGTAACAAAAATAAACAACTGTAGGGGAAGCGAGCATAGCGTCTGTCGCTCGGACACAATCACATATGTTAAAATGTCAGTAAAGGTTAGATAAGGTGAGATGAGGCCTGCAGCCGAGACCATCGAGAACAACATGCTTACGACGTTACATAATTTGTGTTAAATACATTTTTGATTGGCGGCGGTACCCAAGTACAGGTTATGCCTATATATTTCAGTAGTCGATTTAAAAAGGCACAAGAAGTCCAGTGACCAAAAACACAGATATTAAATCATATTCCATAAAACGTTAACTTACTTTGATAATTTTTCAAACTGTTTAGTACGTATATAAATCTATATGCATATATTAGCTTATACATCGTTACGACATATTCCAAAATTATTTCCATGACTAAAGCCTATTCACTATGTCAAGATGTAATCACACATAACTGTCAGAAAAATGCGAAGCATGTACAATAGTATAACATGCGTGACGTAATATACTTAAACTGTACGGACAGGCAGCGAGATCCGCGCGTCACTGTTGTGCGACGTGCACGCATATCGCGCCGCGCCGAGCTGTCAGTTCTGTGGCACCACACGATGGTTACATGAGAGAGGACGCGTGCAGCGGCGGCGCATGGTGCCGCAGCGCATCGCGGATGAAGGGCCCGACGCAGCCGCTGCTGAACAGGTGGAAGTGGAACAGGTGCTCGAAGCTCTTGAGCGAAATGGAACGCAGCGCGGGCAGGCGCAGCAGCAGCGAGGCGAAACGGCCTTCCTGCGAGCTGTGCGCGCGCCGGCAGTACTCGTCCAGGCACGAGAACATCTGCGAGACATGACATACGAGTCTTTAGCATCACTCACCAAAAATAGCTCATTTTATATGTGCAAACTGACCAATGACGGCTAAAGCTCAAGTTCGATCTTCTATGAAAATTCCCAAATCATGTCCTTTGAAGGAAACTTGAATATCTCAATCCTACTTCTATTCGCGTCTGATGAAATTCGTTGTCGTCCCAACACTTCTAAGGCCAAAAGCTCCTCAAAAGACCCTTGATCTGAATCTGAGATCCGCAACATATATGGTAAGTTAAGTTGATTGAGAGACTAATATTTAGATGTTTCAGGATTATACGGGGGTGGATGGACATGGCCTAACACAGATTCATTCAAGTCTAAAAATCAAATCTACCCGCATTGTATATGCAGTGCAAGTTCAGTTCAGACTAGTTAATTGTGTCAAGTTCGAAACATGTGCGATAATTAGTTGTAATTTTATAATTTTTTTAACAAAGCAATATGACATAGTTTCTGCAAATGGAGCAAATCGAGCAGCGTGCCGTCATTAAGTACCTCCATAAGAAGGGGCTATCACCGAAAGCCATCCATGATGATATGGTTAGTACTTTAGGACATTCAGCTCTGCCTTATTCATCCGTCAAGAAATGGATAGCGGAATTCAAGCGTGGTAGAGAGTGTGAAAGAATCCCGCTCTGGGAGGACCTTGGACGTCCACTCCTTACGGAGATAAAAAAAACAACTTGATTATTATAATTATGGGAGACCGCAGATAAAAAATTAGAGAGATAGCCGACATTATAGGCATCTCTTATGAAAGAACTCAAAATATCATAGTCAACGAATTGGGTTTCCACAAGGTGTCTGCGAGGTGGGTTCCGCAACTGCTTTTAGTTGAACAAAAAAAGACGCGATTGACTATTTCACGTGACTGTTTTGAATTATTTGAAGCAGATGGAGATGATTTTTTGAATCGTTTTGTTACAATGGACGAAACATGTCATTACTGTGTTCCAGAAACAAAATAACAATCGAAACAGTGGTTCACCACCCCCTAAAGGCTAAGACGATTCTGTCGGCAAATAAGGTAATGGCTTCAGTATTCTGCGACTCAAAGAGTGTGATTATGATCGATTATCTTAAAAGGGATCAGACTATAAACTCTGATTGCTGCTGTGTCTTACTACGTCGTTTACGAAAGGAAATAAAGGAAAAGCGTCCAGGAACGATCAGAAGTCCTGTTTAATCAATATAACACTCGTGTTCCACGTCTGTGTAATCAATGGCTGAAGTCCATAATTTACCTTATTCACCTTGTTTTTTTTTGTTGACTCGGGGAAACGCATTTACGCGCCTTCACTGACCCTGGGTGAGGTCCATTGGTGTGTGGGGCTTGCGGCACATTAAAGTACCATCAGTACCACCTTGGGTGAGATGCCCCGGAACAACAAATCATCAGGGCACCTCGGCGGCTAGTCAGCCCTCAAAGGGACCGACTCCACCGCCACAGATGGGGTTGTCCCGCACTACAGGACAACATCGCCTACTTTGGGACAGTGCAATGGGGTGAGGTTCCCATCCTGGCCCTTTGCCCCGTGCGCTACAGCGCCGCCACCTCCTTTTTCTCTTTTGTCGCATTTTCTTATAAGAGGGGTACAAAGAGCGGCTCTTCCTCCTGCTCTTCAGTCCCCTCTTTTTATAAGAGGGATACGAAGAGCATCCACATCCTCGCTTCTATTGGTTTCGCCTAAGGTGTCTCCAATCACCACAGGCTACTGAGCCCCACCGCCAAGGCAAGCCTTGAGCAATGGTGGGGATCTTATTTTCTGATTTGGCACCGTCGTACTTTTTTCTGTTCCCTAACCAAAAAAAAATCACATGGGAGGTCAAAGAGTTTCGACGAACGACGAGGCCAAAACGGCAGTAGCGCATATTATGACTCTTTTTTTTTAAGGCTTTGACTTGAAGGAAGAATCCAAGCTTTTCAACGGTGGGGCTTAATAAGGAGATGGCAAAAGTGCATCGAACTTGATGGTGATTATGTAGAAAAATAAAAATATAAGCGATTTATATGTGTTTTCTTGGTTAGGCCGAATAAGTTTCCATCCACCCTCGTATATCAAAATATTTTGTTGTATTAAATAATGTAAGCTAGACGCCTGTCCGGTCGCTAATGCAAACGGGAAGCGTCACGCGAGCGCTGGTCGCGTCCTCGCGGGTGAGGGCGGGTCCGGCCGCTAATGTAAGCGGGAAGCATCACGCGAGCGCTGGTCGCGTCCACGCGGGTGAGGGCGGGTACAGCCGCATTAGCGGCTTGTTTGGCTTACATTAGTAAGCCAGACACGTCAAGCAAGTGCTAAAGCCAACATTCTTTAACATGAGATAAAAAATACCTTTTCTCGTAACACGTCAACATCTTCACGTTTCTTCAATCCTTTCACATCTGTAAATACAAATCAATGTACATTAATTAGAAAATTTTACTTTCGAGCAATCGCCTAAGCGGACAAAGATTTCCCGACAACCAGACAACCAGTCGCAGTATAATTCACCTCCAGGTGATATTCCCGACGGTATGAAAAATATACAAATAGATAAATAACATTATATGTCATATTCTTCATGGCACAGTTCATCCGATCTGTCTATCGAAGAGAAGTTGGCCCACTTGAAAGTCACACACCACAGAGGTCTTTTAGAAATAAATAGGCTCTTTTCTCATAGATCCCTAAGTCGTATCGGTCCGGGAATACCGAAGGGGTTTGCTGATTCCAGAAAGAAGTACGCGGGAAAAAAAATACGCTTAAAGCGCACGTTGAAGGACTTGGGAACATCGAGATGGTTCCGGTGAAATTTTGAATTTTGAAGTAAATTCCTGTAATGAATATCAACTGCAGGTATTGTTCCGAACAATTCCTCGGAACAGTCCCCGTGATAAATGCGGTAGAATATGCACGGAGAACGGACATCTACGCAAGGCAAGAGTATCGAGCTGCTTGGAAAGACCTGGACTTTATCGACGATTCGAGCCGCTTTACGTTGAATACGGTCAAATGGAATGAGCTGATATCGGGGGGCCCGAAGCTGAGAGCCGTACTCCATGTGCGTTCGGATCTGCGCATTGTGAAGTTGCAGGCGATGACCTCGTGTGAATAACTGCTTCGCCCTACCGAGCACGCCTTATTCCTGGGAGGTAAGTTTTGCCTTTACTGCCAAGTGACCGGGGAACTGAACGTTACTCGAGGTTTCGCCACTAAGTAATCCGATGCTAGCTGAGGCCATCTGGGAAGTGTCTTAAACCTGAGGAGACCCGACAAGTGATGTTTTTAGCGGTAAACGCGTAAGCTTGTGCCTTTTTGGGTTTAAATTAGACTAGATTTAGTTTGCCCGAGACAAAGGCTCAACTTTAAACTCCAGTTAATTCCGATTCTTCCCGCAATATATTGACGAGGCCTACGACCTTAATGCTCCGGCCTACCAAATAGCTGGCAATCCATGGGAATCTGAAAAGCCGAAAGCTTAGAAGAGTCTTGTACCAAACCGATCAAAGGCTTATGCTATGTCCAGACTAACCGCCATAGGGAAAGGCCCTTTATTTCAACAGCCTTCGCCCGTCTCTCTATGCGTCAGGCAAGTCACCAGCTGACCGATCGTGACGAAAACCGTACTGACTACGTGATCACTAAGTCCACAACTATGCGTTTCAGGTTCAATTTCCTACCGCGTACATCATCATTGTGGAACCAGCTTCCACCCTCTGTGTATTTCCACACCGATATGATTTGGGCTTCGTCAAGAAAACAGCCTGCTCCTATCTTAATGGCCGGCAAAACTTCGGGTGTCTATGGACTGTGGTAGTTCCCTACCACCTGCTCGTTTAAACTGAAAAATATAAAAAGACAGGTACCTTACGTAGGCACGTTGTTACTCGGCCTGGTCCACCAGCAGTGCGCGCATGCGCAACGACAGCTGTACCGCAGACGGCGGCAGACGCACACTCACCGGGGTTGAGCAGCACGATGGCCTTGACCGCCACGCACTCGGCCTGGTCCACCCGCAGGGCGCGCATGCGCAGCGACAGCTGTACCGCAGACGGCGGCAGACGCACACTCACCGGGGTTGAGCAGCACGATGGCCTTGAGCGCCACGTACTCGGCCTGGTCCACCCGCAGGGCGCGCATGCGCAGCGACAATTCGGCGAGCACGCGGTCAAAGATCTGCCCCACGCCCGCCTGCAACGCTGAGTTGCGGTGCAGCGTCATACCTGCGGCAACACGCACGCTTGTCACATCACACACAGCGGCGACAAACCGCCGAATATGACGGAACATGGCAATGTTTATATTGGCCCATTGGAGGGGAGGAGAAACGAAAGACAAATGCCGATGCATAGTAATTATGCGAATGTTCATGAGCGTCGGTAGTCGCATAAAAGTTATGATTCTCATTTGCCCCTATACTATATTTCCTACAGACCATGTACTGTGGGAATGTGACTTGTACAAAAACGAGCGAAACATCATGTTGGAGGGCATCGAACGGAAGACAGTGGGCCCAGTCTATCACCAGGATTAGGTCGCAACGGAACAGAGTTTTAGGCAATTGAGGACACTTGCTCATACATGGCACGTGAAGAGGAAGGATAGGTAATGACGTAGCTGCATCGAGATAATCAGGACTGATGAAGCCGATGACAACTTCTGTTTTTGTGATGTCAGGCCCCAGAAAGGGGAGAGTGAAATAACGAGAGGGCACTTAAATAATATGTATACCGAGGGGTGGGTAAGAGTGTGGGTGGAGGTGGGTAAGTGTCCCTATATTATTATTTAAAAATCGAACTATAATTATAAAACTTACGCCGGAAACGTCAACAATTAGATCTACCACCGAACCACGCATATTCAACCCTAGCCCGGAGCCGAGGAGAACTGGCAGAACAAACTCAGCAAATATTTTAAATTAAGAAAATATCCATAATTAGATATACGATTTATTGATATACGAGAGGTTAAAATTATTATAAGGGAACAGTTTGTCATACTTATTCCCAACCTGTGCTGTTCGTCACAAACTATTATTACCTCATAGCATCATGAGTAATTAATAGTTTGTGACGAATAGCACATAAGCGTTCAGCTATCCGACTATGTCCTGCTGAACGTAGCTCTCTCATAATCAACTCCCACCAGATCCCTGCTACTCGAATACGTCGCGCGCCTGTAGGCGCTTTCCCACTACAAGGGAGCACGAACACCGTGTTGGGGGGGACCACTCACCCGGCATGAGGCACATGAGCTGCGGCGGCGTCACGGTGCGCGTGCCGTCCATGTTCTCGCGGTCGTCCTCCAAGTACTGAAACCACACGAGCTAATTCCAACAAGATGCATAAATTAATCACGCAAACGCACACTCGCGAATGCATACACACGTACGCACGCGCACACAACGAGTATTACCTCCATAGATCTCCAGGCGATGGCGAACAGCAGCAGCTCGTTCCAGGAGGCCTTGAGCAGCGTGACCTGGTCGTCCAGGTCCAGCTGGCTGAAGTGCGGGATGTCGCGCGCCCATACAACGAGCGCCGCTATTTGTTTGTTACCTGCAATTTACACGCAAACACATCGTCAGTCTGTGAACGGCTCAGAGAGCTGAGCGCGCGCCGGCGAGTGGGAGGCTCGCGCCAGCGACTTGTGACTTGTAGAGTGCACTGCGGTGCAGGCGCAGCGTATGATTAGGAAATTTTACAATTCCAGGGGCTCGGCGTGCGTCCCAGATGATGCACTTTTATGGTATTCTCAATTTCAATTTGAGGAACGATTCCACAATTATTCGTTGAAACGCTCGATGACATATTAATAATTTCTTAAAAATTTCTCAATAAAAACCGGCTAGGAGCGAGTCGTACTCATCTACGAAGGGTTCTGTGGCAACAATTCAAAAAAATCCCACATCTCTTAAACTAGCTAATCCTTTCCTTTTCGAATTAATTTACCTTTTTGCTATTTTTTTATATATATATATATATATATATATATATATAATTATTTAAGCATTTTATTACGAAATTTGACTTCGGGTACTTAAAAAGTTACGGCGATTTAGATGCAAATATCTCGTAAAGTATTAGCATAATCAAATAATTTTCTCAGAAACCTCCATACCGTTTAGAAAAAGATATTCAATAGCACAACACGGCTCTTCCCTCTCGAAAATCATTTTTCATCCCTCACTTGATGTATGGAGTGTTTGTTAGCCCTAATCATTTTATTTTTCAAAATCTTACAAAATCATTTTTTATCGGTTCATAGAAGACCTTCCTTTCAATTCCGATTTTCGCCATTTGGCGTACAGTACAAAAAAAACAATATCTAGCATTAAAACTCATTTTAAAATGAGCTGAAATATTCTTATTTGTGAAATAGGAAAGTGCCTTGCCTTGAGAATGTAGGTTGACACATCTGCATGACAATTACCTCGAAGAGTATGGGCTACGGTGGTCATCAAAATGCTCCGACTGGTCGTTTGCTCTCAAATCACGGAGGAGTCCACCAGCGGCAGCATGAAGGACACGTGTCAGAGACTCACCTATCTGGCACAGGCTGGAGACTGGCGCGCGGTACCTGGGCGGCACGGCGCTATCCGGGCCCACGCGCAGGAACTGGAACTCCTCGCTGGGGTCCGCCACCAGCGACTCGATCTCCAGCAGCCGTTCGATGGACAGCTCCTGCAGTTACACACGACGGTCTCTTACCACTCTCGCTCGCTCACTCGCCAGCGCTCTGCTGAGCCACAGAGCTGAGTCGCGCTCGGGCCTCGTGGCAGCAGGTGCATGGTTACTGTAACCATGCACCTGCTGCCACCGCTACATGTAGTTCCCTTCTGACCGGGCCGCAGACCGCAGTTGGCAGTACTGCAACGTGTTCGCGTCAACTAACTTTACTTTCTATAACCGTACGTTAGAGCATGCATAATAAGGACCACATGAAAACTGATTTTAATACCTCAATATGCTTCTTAATCCGGGACAAATTACCAGTAGCCACATCGCCCGCGTCCCAGGACCGGTAATAGTGCCTGAAGCGTTCTCCCGCGTGAACAAATAAAGTAAACGTCACATTTTTAGGAGTTGCCATAAGAGTTAACTACGGGCTACTGGCGACAGCTACTGAGCGCACGAATATATCACTACTGAACACATAATTGGGGTTTAGATATGATTTTTTTGTAATAGGTACTTCGAATTGACATGTAACCTTCCAGGTATACCTTCTTCCACGCTCTCTATAGCTCCTACCTGGTCAAGCTATAACGGCAGGTGTCTACTGTGGTGAACAATGATGGTAAAACAGGCAGTGAAACAGACTCGACTCGTGAATCGGTTACCATTATTGCTGCATGATAAGGCGAAGGCGCGCAGCGCGAGAAGTCATAGTAACTGTCCGGGCACTGCAATTGACAACCGTTCGTCACACGTCATTCACGTCACTCCAACGGACTAACCTTTTTTTCTGATTTGGATAATTTTGTACATGATAAAGTTCGTTCAAAAAATAAAGACGCGAAGGAGAACTGCTTTTACACAGTCGAATCTACGTCACCATTCTATCGCAACGGCATGGCAGCAATGTATATATAATAACGATGATTGGTAATTATTTTGATAAAATAATTATGTTGTTAAGAAGAGCTCACTTCAATTTAACATTTACATGAATTGAGGTGCATTTCAATCTGTGTACAAGAGTCCAAGTTTCAAGTTAGTAG
>JAFELO010001931.1:189858-224370 GCA_017140195.1 Eumaeus atala
ACGTGTGACATACTCGTAGGTGACCACGGGTAACTGCAGCTCGACACACGGCTGAGGCGTTGCGACTGACGCAGGGAGTAAATAATGTACTGCGCACATTTGTTTAAGTAACTGTTTTCAAACTGAACTTCCCGTTGACGTCTGTTGTTTACGTGTGACTATGGTTTAAGTGAAGATTAATTCAAACATAAATTGGTTTAGTAATAAACTATTTTTATATAGTGTAATAAAGCATAATGCTTTATGTCGTCCTCCTGCTTTCAGATTTCATACACAAGGTAATGAAGTTTTACAAATAAAGTGGGATATAATCCGGTAAATTTGTTTTATTCCAATGTGCTAAACCGCAACCTCAGAGGTTGTGTAAGGCTTGTACGGGGCAGACGTCGTCGTGGAATATTCGAATCAGACACAACGACGAGACACTCGGTTATTTCATTCGGTACATGACACCACTTACTTAATACGTTATTTACAAATTGTCCATTCTCGGGCTAGGTCTAGTCACACACCCCACCGTGGCTCGAGCCTCGTCGTGGCGGTGGGGCTCCGTAGCGTGGAGTGAACGTTGACACCGCGGGCAAAGCCAGTTGAAGCGGGGAGGCGGGTGCTCTTTGTATCTCTCTCATTCTTATAAGAACTTGAGAGCAGGACGAGGAGCCGCTCCTTGTACCCCTCTTATAAGAAGAGTGGACATAAGAGAAAAGGAGATGGCGCTTTTGCGCACGGGGCAAGGGGCGATTATGGGAACCTCACCCCATTGCACTGTCCCAAAGTTGGTGGGGTTGTCCTGTGGGACCCTCTCGGTGGAGGTGGCGTAGGTCCTTTAGGCGGTCACTACACCAAAGGCGGCACTGATGGCACTCGCGGTGTGGGTATTCGGCACTATGATGTGCCGCGAGCCCCACACATCAGTGGACCCCACCCAGGGCGAGTGAAGGCGCATAAAAGCGTTTCACCGCGAAAAATTTTTTTTGTACATACAGCTGGATTCCAAAAACGTTCAGCCCTCAGAAAGTATTGCGAGAAAAAAGGTTTTATGTATAAGACACTGGCTGGACATAATTTATTCCGAAATCATAATTATATAAGCCTAAGAGATACATTCTACATTTAAAATTCTTTTTACGACCTGTTTAAAATTTTCGTGTCTTTCTGAATAATGTATCTACGTTGGGAATATTTTCGGATCATGATCTTTATGATTTCAAATGTCATCTGAAAAGGGACTAATCATATGACATATTTCAAATGTCATCTGAAAAGGGACTAATCATATGACATATTTCAAATGTCATCTGAAAAGGGACTTATCATATGACATATTTCAAATGTCATCTGAAAAGGGACTAATCATATGACATATTTCAAATGTCATCTGAAAAGGGACTAATCATATGACATATTTCAAATGTCATCTGAAAAGGGACTAATCATATGAAATATTTCAAATGGCACTTATGGATGATGGTCCTTCCAAGGCAACCATATATAGTTGTTTAAACGAATTCAAGTGCGTTTTATTCATTTTTCGGGATAAAGGAAGAAGTTGTAGTTCCTTAATGAATGTTAGGGAAGAAAACAGGCTATTGGTGAAAAATGTAATTGAAGGCAGTAAGCGTATTACGTATCAGGAGATTCAGCACATGATGCAGATTGAACCGGAGAGCAGTGAGACCTTACAAGTACATCTTCACAAGGGGTGGATAGTTTGACTTGATGCGGGCGCATCTCAGCGTGTTTACGGCATCACTACAGGCAATGAGTGCTAGAATTATATCGATGCGGTCCAGAACCGAAGCGGCAGTCGACTGTTTGGGTATTTTAAAACGAAGCGACGCCTTCACGAATTCCTTTACGGGATCAAAGGAGCACTGACGCTTAATGATATACTGCCAAAAGCTTGCCTGAAGTTTTTACAGTTGCGAGCAACAAGCGATCAAACACTGGGCTCCATGAGTAACTGCTTCCCACGACGGCGCGCCGGCGCATACCGCACATAATAACGATGGACTTCCTGGACCTCACCCCGTCAAATTCTTGATCAACACTCTTTGCAGCCCTTTTTTTTTTTTTTGTTGACGCAGGGAAGCGCATTTACGCGCCTTCATTAACCCTGGGTGGTCCAGCGGTGTGTGGGGATCTTATAGTGCCGAATACCCACAAAAACCACCGAGAGTGCCTTCAGTATGGCCTTTGCCCCTTGCCACGGAACAACACATCATCAGGGTGCCTCGACGGCTAGTCAGCCCTCGAAGGGTCCGACTCCACCTCGACAGATGGAGTTGCCCGTGCACCACAGGACAAAACTTTGAACAGTGCAATGGGGTCATGTTCCCATCTTCGCCCCTTACCCCGTGCGCAAAAGCGCCTCCTCCTGTTGCTCTTTTGTCCCCTCTTCTTAGAAAAGCGATCCTCCACCCACTCTTTAGCCTGCCCTTCTTATAGAAGTAGTCTGGGCCGCAGGCTACTGAGCCCCGCCGCCACGACAACTCTTGAAACATGGTCTTTGCAGCCCTGACCTGGCGCCGTCTGAATTCTTTTTATTCGGACTCCCTGCCACTCGTACCCAACATAAAGTAATGTCTGTACTTTACATCAACTACCAACGTCATCGTCGTCACCTCTTTCCTTCTACTACAGAAGTCAGAACCGCGGACTCCCTGCCACTCGTACCCAACATAAAGTAATGTCTGTACTTTACATCAACTACCAACGTCATCGTCGTCACCTCTTTCCTTCGAATATAACGATGACATCTAAATTGCATGACATAGAAGTGAACAAAACATTTCCAACATCCGAGAAGACGCGTGACGCACAAGACACACTTTCGCGTTTTCTGGTGTATCGAGCGGAATAGTAGAGGCGCATTGCAGTAACACATACCACTTGTTGCCATTTGTTATTCTTCAGATATGTACTCAATAACTTAATTTGGTTTCAATTGAATGCATTAAAATTTAAATTCATTCTTTTAAGAAATGTCTTTATTTCTAATTCAAAAGTCACAATCGCGTACACAAAACAAGGCGCTTACATAACAGTTATTTATAGGGGCCGCGCATCGCGAGGAAGCCTTATCATTATGAATTAATCTTGTATCATTTTTGTCCGCGGTATCAAATTGAAGTCGTTTCCAAGTACTACTCAGTCTG
This sequence comes from Eumaeus atala, assembly GCA_017140195.1. Lineage (NCBI taxonomy): Eukaryota > Metazoa > Arthropoda > Insecta > Lepidoptera > Lycaenidae > Eumaeus > Eumaeus atala. The sequence continues at coordinate 193,017 of JAFELO010001931.1, forward strand.
CAAATATTTAGTTTAAAATGTGCGGCTCGTGGCATGGTTAAGTTCTTCGTAACGTTTATTCTCTAGACTAACAGGCAACTAAGCAAATGTCAGTGAAGATGATGCTACGAGGGGGTGAATGATATGTATCTGAAACGACAAAGAAAACTTTATTTATCAACGTAGTTTCCTTCTACCTATTTAGTCCAGTGCTTCTCCGCCGTTACACCAGTTTGATAAAATAATCGTCTACGGCGACAATGACTTCATCATTTGATGAAAATCTTCAGCCACCTAACTATTTCTTGAGATTCGAGAATAAGTGGAAGTCGCAGGGGGCCAGATCTGGGGAAAAGGGGGGATGCTGTAACAATTCGAATCACAACTCATGGAGTTTGGCAATTGTAACCCTTGACGAGTGCACAGGTGCGTTGTCGTGGTGGAATAAAACTTTCTTTTTGGCTGAATGTGGCCGTTTCTTCACAAAATGTTTGCAGCAAGCTTGCACAATACTCTCCATTTATTGTTTTACCTCTTTGCAAAATAATCCCTCGAGCATCCCAGAAAACAGTCGTCATCACTTTGCCGGCCGACAAAACCGTTTTTTCTTTCTTCGGCGCAGGTTTTCCGCTCTCAGTTCACTGCTCAATGTGTTCTTTTCTTTCAGTGTATCCATATTTCATCTATTCTCACAAAACGCCGCAAAAACTCGATAATATCATGCTTAAACAGCGCTAAACACTCTGAGGAATCGTGCACTCGACGTTGCTTTTGGTTAACAGTGACCAAACGCGGCACCCATCCCGCGCAAGGCTTATGCATTCGTAAATGTTGTTGTAAAATGTTAAAAACGCGTTCAGAGGAAATGCTCACCCTCCCCACTATCTGCCGCAAATTCAAGCGCCGATCATTCAAAACGGTTTTTTGAATCTTTCTTATCATATCCGGATTTGTGACTTCATTTGGACGGCCGGACTTGTTGGCATCTTCGTAGCTCTGTCTCCTACGTTTAAAATCAGTTAGCTAGCTTGACTTTAATCTGGGTTGCTGTGTTCCCTTTTAAAACGTAAAACTTTATCGCCGCACGATTTCTTTCCATTGTTAAGAAAATTTACGGCAGAGAACGTTCTAGGTTCCCTCACACAAGTTCTATCAGTTCGAATAAATTCAAATTTGGCGTTCTATTTCAGAAGAATATAATGCAATAAATTTTGTTTGCCTATATTTTTTTAAGTTCGTCGTTTCGGCCAGTTATTAACCAGCCCTCATATTATGTATATAATCTATTGTTATTTCTGATTGCTATGAATTTTTAGAGATATGTCAACCTGAATTTCTTCATTGCTTTGGAAGCAACGAAAATCTGTTAGCTAATAATACACAACTGTAAGTCTTCAGGGCGATTTAATGAATACTTACTTATTTCTTGAGTTTTTGATATTGTAGTAAAACTATTTTTTGGATGTTACTGTCGTATATTTAAATATTTTATAGGCAACCTGGTCACGGATGGCAATGACGTTTTACAGATGTGTTGGTCTCATGGGTTATTTAAAATACCCTTTGTTTTGATTACATAGTTGTTCGGATTTAACAATTTTTATCATATATAATAAAGAGCTTTTTGCATCTTGCCACCATGATGTTTTTGGTTTCCATATAACTGTGTTCATCACTGGCTGCCGAGTGTATGGAAGCGCCCTTCCATTCCTCCATCCATCGGCCATCTTCTCTATCGAAATGCATGTGTCCAACATTTTTATATTTCCTTTATGGTCTATTAGGCCACTGTTTATATTTTATTTGTAGTCGTGAGATATCCATCCACAGACCTAATGCCACTAGCCGGTCTCAAACATATTGGGATGTGGTGTGGCAAGGAGATGTAAATCAGGTTGCTAGAACCATGTTCATAATCTATTATACTATCTTAGTGATCAGTATTACAAGTATTGCGTGCGGCCACAGGACATGAAGGCGGCGGCTCCTTCTGCGGGCCCCCGTCCCCGGGGACAGTCTACCCAGGTTGAAATACTCCATGAAATAAGCTGGCTGCCTGTGTCCGTTTTGGCATTAGAAAAACTCGTCATTGATTAGTGATCAAATTATTCTTAGGTAACTTTAACAATATTTACATATTTTTTTATTTGTATACCTACTGTTACTTTTATATATTTTTATTCTGCATAAGTTATACTGCGTAAAAACACCAGACAAATGTTTAACAATCTGCGCTATTGAAATATGTTTTTTCCTAGGCTGGAACCCCGGGACAGTGTCCCCGCCTGCGTCGGCCGGAAGACTCTTCCACTCGCAAATAGTGCAAGTAAAGGCTTAAATACAATAGCACGTGTTTATTACAATCATACAGAAACGGGAATTATTGAGACAAACCCGTAGAACAAGGACTGAGCAGTTTCGTTTTTCCTCGACGCTGATAATAAAGTATTTATACTCAAGGTGAAAATAAAAAAGCCTGTCGCATAGCATTACTGGCGACCGCCGATCGATAGAATTGTAAATTGTTTCAATAATGTATAGGTGTTCGGTTCTGTAAGGTGAAATAAATTTACACGTCGCCCCACCGCGCTCCCCCCGCCCTGCGCTCCCCGCTCCCGCGCAGTCGGCTACGTCGTACAGCACCGGGAATCAACGCTGTAATCTGTTTGCTGAAGTATTCATTGAGTAAATTTGTAATAACGACACATGTACACTGGGTACGGCTCGGCGTATCCTTAGAAGCCGCCGCGTGTCCGCGTGGAGCTGCAAACGGCCTTCGTGCCGTTGTCAAGGCTCGGGCAGAGCGGTGGCTTTCATTCCACCGTACACAGATTGTGACGGGGCAAGGCTGCCTCGACCGCTACTTCTGTGAGGTGTGCAGCTGGGGTTACCTTCCTGCTACCATTGTGGGGAGGCCCGGCTCGCCGTACGTTGGTCAAATGCCCTACTTGGTCCCGAGAAACGAGTTTTGTTGCCGCCCTTGGGGCTGGTTTCTCGCTGCCAGCTCTAATTGGTGCCATTCTATGCAACAAGGAACCTGAAACGCGGGTGATTGGCGAAAATCGTGATGCAAGGATAGTGTCCATTGGAAGACGAGCAAGAACACGGCTGAGGCTTACCCAATAAGGGGCTCAAGCCCCCGGGTTCTCCTCGACCTAGAAACTTGCCTAAACGTACTCCCCAGCGAAATGTATCCTTCGAAACCGATTAACTAAGTGAGTAATGCCCGGTGACCAACTACAGTGTCAACAATGATCTAAATCTATTAAGCATTTCTAGAACATAGGTTTAAAGTGTATGTATTCTTAGTGTGTATAAATTAACAAATACGTTTCAATAAAAACTACTTTTACGGATTTTATCGCAGTTTATTTCATTATTTAACTAGCCGTTTCGAAACGTCGGGCTAGTTAAATAAACCGCGATAAAATCCTTAAAAGTAGTTTTATTGCAATGAATAACATTTCGCGTAAACTTAAGACATCAGTACTACTATATACTGTAATGCTTTGCTTTTCAGTGTCTTCTAACGTCGTCTCTTATTAAACAATTAATTTTCTTTTTCATAAACAATTACTTTTTTTAGTCTAGACTACTATACTATAGACTGGAAGTCTAAAAAACTTCAAAAAACAGAAAAAAGCATAGTACAAAATATTCAAGTTACGTAACAGTCACTTCTATACGCTGAAGTTGTATTCAGATTGTTTCAGCTTATATTTAGCCATAAAGCTACTCTTTGTAGCATAAATGTTATCAAATCACATTCAGGTGACACTCACTTATTTGTTTAATACGCTTCATCTCGAAATATAGTTTAAGTGTAAGCTCAGGAAGCTGGATCTCGTATATGCACATGTATCTTTTGATTGCAGTGATTTGCATATGATTTTTCCTTAATGATTTCCATTTGAGACAATGCGGATCTTAGCACGTATTTGGCGTAAATTTCAGCTTGCTCCTTAACTCCTTAGAAGGACGGACGGGCCCTTACAAAGATACAATAAAATGCTCGTACCTCCCGTAGTCTTTCTCTCTCTCTCTCTCTCTCTCTCTCTCTTTCTCTCTCTCTTTCCCGTACCTTGTTACGGAAACCTTCGTTTACGAGTACGACTCGTACTAGGTCAGTTGTTGATGTATACTTGAAATGAGATGTCCAGAACTCGGCTCCGTGCACGCCTTGTATGACAGAACTGGAAACAGTGATTTATTGTCACATTTACCTGTAAACCCCATAATGCTTCCCCGACGCTCTGTCCCCGCAGATAGAACACAAATGTTTGGAGCCGCTGAGCGGATGGTTCGGGGGGTAGTTCCTCAGCGCCGGCGGGGACGTGGCGTCGTCGCGCAACCCGTCCAGCACGGCTGTGTCGGGCTTCATCTCGGGCGGGGACATGGGCGACATAAACCCTGCCTCTATGTTGAGCCCTGTAAACAAAAGCGCACGCTAGTTACGTGTTCCGACTCGGTGCGCACACGTCGGTGCTCGCCACGGGGCACGCGGCTGTAACAACAAGGCTCTAACAAAGCGTTTAGTCAACTTTTATTACAGTCAGATACAACTGTAGTACATTAAACTACAAATGTTTCACGGAAAGAGTATATCTTACTATCTCAATTTGCATATTAGTATTCTTGCATGGCACAGCTTAAATTAATTAAGCTCATTGCCGACTAAAAGCGTGTAACATTAGTTGGCTAAGTCTAAGTCGCACGACCTCTCATCGGCTCAACTTGCGCTGCTCAGCGCGGCATCTCGAGCTTACAACGGATTCTCCATTACTAAAGTAGCCCTTACTACTATATATATATATGAAACATGTAAATGTGAATCAGAAAGCTTCAGTTCAGTTCCAGACTGGTCCAGTCCGCAGTGGACTAATGATTATTATACAATATATAGATAAGAGCCGCAGCTGTTGTGGGCGGCAGTCTAGTAGCGCTGGCCCGTCAGTGGTCTATATCTAATTATGTCTGTAGGAACATTTGTTAAGTTTTCATTGAAATATCAAGGTTCAGAGATGTTATGTTAATGCTAAAGCTGCAGGAAAGCTGCAATTCTTGTGTAGAGTAGACATGTGGAGTAGCTAAAGTCGAAAATGCCAGGAGAAATTTGGAAGAAATGGTCATTTTAATGAAAGATGGAAAGTTACAGTAAAAAATAAGCTTTAATATCAACAGATAGTGACCGAGCGACAATTTATCTTTTCCAGAATTGGTGTGTTCTCTACATCACAGTGTAGTTCACATCGCACACTTTAAATATTACAAAGCCACAACGCAAAAAATAAACAAAACGATGGTCGAAGTGTAGGAAACAACGAAACCGGTTCCATAGTGTGGAAGCTCCCAGTGCCGGGGAAAAACATTTATCAAATAGTTGCCCTTTTTATTGAAATTCATACTTGTACAGCTTTCCTTTTAAATGACGATTGACATTTAACTAGCAACAGCGAGTCAGTGACACGCTTCGAACTGTCAGTCCTTCAAGTCGCCGAATATTCTGTGCTCGCGGCGACACGGTAGCTCCTAGCGCCACATATTGCGGTCGGTTCATCGTATCCGCCACCTCGACTCCTCGGCCGGGCCAGGGACGCGAACTTCCCCTTACGAGAACAAGAAAAGATTTATTCCATTCTCATTTGTATTGTAAATTATTTTTTAAGCAGCTGTCGGATCACCTGATGGCAAACATCCGCGCTACCGATGCCTCTAGTTTTATCTAACGCTGTCGCCCTCCTTGACCATTCAGCCGGATGGACGAACCGGTATTTATTTCACTATCCGTACGAAACGCGATAGAACAGACGCCACTTTACACGTATACACAGGGTCGGAACAGACGCAGTGCTTAGACCGTAGCCAAGCATGACATGCATGATATCTGCCGACAGAGTCTGGCGGTTCAGTTGTGCACCTGAAGAGTTAAGTTCACACCAGTCTAGTTAAGCTAATGGAAACGTGTATAAAATTTAAATCTGCCCAGCTATGATTAAATGCTGCGCAGAAACCAGCAATATCTACGAGGAAACTGTTTATGATAACAAATCCTAAGTCTTGCGAATTTAAAATTATAATATCCATGTCAGGGACAGTTCGTCCCGATATCAGTATAAAACTTCCAAATTTTAAGAAACATGGCTCATAATGCCCACACTCTCATTCGTACGAGTAATATTTTTGTCTCGCCCAGTTCTGGTTAAGTACTGGTCTCATTTCAATGTCAGAATTATCTATACATTACAGTAAACTTATATCACATACACACAGTTAAAGTATATTTCAAGTTCAAGTATAGGAAGCAACTCGAGGCAACGCCTGCTCATGTCTGTGCGTTAGTTATAGTGGCTTATTATATTACATACTTTTTGTTTTAGTTCTGCTCCCAAGCACCTATTACAAAGCTTTACAATTTATTTATTTTACCACGCAATAGATAAACATATAACGGCATTGACAGGTAAAAAAGAACATTAAGTAGTCAAATTGTTACCGCGTAGTGTGAGGTACCGAACAAATACGAGCCCGGAACCTGCTCTCGCCTGCCCAGTTCCAACTATTTAGTTCGATTGACCTTTACGTCGAAGCACTATGCGTAGACAAAGGTTTTCTTTTCTTTTCTACTTAGCCGAAATTAATAGAAGAATATTTTATATAGAATTAAATCAGTCAATATTTGTATCCAGTAATTTAACGTGTTTGTGAGTGAATGTCTTTGTGATAAAGATTTATCGCAATATAATTAGTCATCATGCATCCACTAATATGTACGTAAACAACGATATGCAACTTCAACTTGCACACAAACATTTAACAAACTTGAGTTAACATGTCGAAAGGAAAACACGGAGATTAGATAGAGCAAGGTCATTGTGTCATCCAACACGACAATAATATCGCTCACGTGCACACCATTCATACCTAAAAGTGAGAATATGGTTTTTGTTTTCCTAAACACATATCGTAATGACATCAACATAGACATAATTCAATTTGTAATAGTTATAACTCGAGGCATTCTAGATTCTTTTATTCAGCAAAAAGTTGGCTTCAATATAAAAAGCAATATAGTAATTTGACTACTTGCAATGAGTCGGTACCTGGTAAGCGTCAGAGGCACATCCGCGGCAAATGTTCTGCAAAGACAAGCACATTGCACGAGAGAACAAGAGAGCTGCTGCTACTGAAGACATGCGCTTGAGCGTAGAGGACGGCGCGAGGGCGACGTTCACACGTCCGAGTCTGACTTCAATATTCACAACAAGTGATCTTTTTGTTCCGAGTCGCTTCATCGACATGGCGACGACACTGACGACAGTCACGCTGAGCTCGCCGCGGCCGCGTGTAGCACAGACGAGTATAAATTACACACGTACATTTTTAACTACACTTAACTATTAATATTAAGAGTAATACAAAAACATTCTACAACTAATTACTAATAAGGACAGTAGCACTACTATCCCGGGATCGTCCTCTATTGTAAGATATAGCGAGGGCTTTTTCGGGTCTGGCGTAAGGCGCTCCTTTCGAAGTTTCCATCTTACGGTCTGCCTGGGAAACTATCACTAGTTTTTTGACAGATCGCAGCATCAAGGTCGTTGTCGACGGTGCATGCTCGGATCTTAAATCTGCCAATGCTGGTGTTCCACAAGGGTGTGTTCTGCCTCCCACACTGTTTCTTCGGCATAACCATCGAGGTGACGTAGCAGTAAATCATACATGTACCAGGCCACACGGAATGTACTGAGAGTAGAAGGTTTCACGGATGAGACACTGGCTAGATAGAACTTATTCCGAAAATATAATTATAATATTTATAAATAACAAAAAGGTACGTTCCAATGTCCTTCTAATTTACGACTTTTTTGAAGTTTTCGTGTTTTACTGAAAAAGTTTGTGTTTGTGGACGTTGTACAACTTCAAACCGGTGTTCAACACTGATCAAGTTAAGATTATGCGACTATTGGAGCTCGTGGCGGAGGTTCATGCCGAGACCAACTCCTATGACTCGGATAGGAGGGGTCTCAGCGAAAACCCTACGCAAGACGGGCTCCAGCGGGTACACCGGATAGGAGGCGGGTGTGACCTGTTGCGGCAGCCGTATTGCACAGGCGTAATGGCTGCCTTGCGCCCGTTCTGCGAGCGGTGGATGCGCAATCCCCTCACTTTCCATCTGATTTAGATAGAGCAGGTTATCACCGGGCATGGTTGCTTTGATGGTTATCTGTGTCGGACGGCCCACAGGGAGCCGACGTCTCGGTGTCACGATAGAGCTGTGGACTCGGCCCAGCAGACCATCGCGGTGTGCCCGAGATGGGCGGCGCTGCGTCACGTTTTGACGTCAGTTATCGGAGGAGACTTATCTCTGTCGAGCATCATCTCCGCGATGCTCGACATAGACGAGTCCTATGAGGTGACGGCGTCCTTCTGCGAGACAGTTGTCTCCCAGAAGGAAGCCGACGAGCGGGTGAGAGAGGAGTCTGCCGACGCGTCGTTAGTGCTGCCAAAGGGAAATGACAAGTCGATAGGGAAACCCTAATTTCGAGCCCGACATACAACAAAGGTTTGCCACCCACGCCTACTCTACGTTTACAAAAGAAAAAAGGATTATGCGACTATGCACACGTATTAGCGCTAATGATTGGATGTTATGTTTATTTTTAAATATAATGGTATTTAATGAATCTGTCGATTAATCGGGACACTTAAAGTCCCTCCGGGCACGGGCGCGCACTCGACGACCGTCATTGCGTAGGATATAAGTGTTCTGTGGTTGTCATTATGAGTACAAGTTCAAAGTCTACTTCTTGTAAAATATGAATGTCGACACTCCTGACCATTTCTTTCAAGAAAGGCAATAATACGAAATAGATAATGGTATCTTACCGTCAGCAATATATTTGAGTTACTCAACATGTCACGTGATGGAATTTCGACACATTTATATGACATTGTCTGTGAATTGTGATGCATTTTTATTGTAAAATTCATTATGAGAAAAATTAAGAAACTGCAGTTTTTTTCGTAGGGAAGAACACTAAGTGTAAGTAAAATTTCCAACAGCTTACAATTCTTTAGTGTTCTGAATAGAGCCCAACGGACCTTTTAGTTTCGGCCGTAGTTTTATTTTCGGCCAAAAGTAAGTATTTCGGCATCGCCGAAACTCCGTGTACGGGATTATTCAACTGATGTTATTTTTTGTAACGAATTTTTCATGTTTTTCTCCTTTTTTTATAGAACCGCCGTCATTCGGTGAATACTGCAATTGGATCCAAGTCTCAGTGGCTAGAAGTAATATCCAGATCTCGCTAAAGTTCATGATCCTAGGTCAATGGGAAGTAAGGTTACTTCCCAATGACCAGAATCAAGGGTCATGAACCTACAGGAAAAAGATGTAAGCACTTTGCTGGAGTCAAAATATCAATAGTTATAAATGGCCGTCTCTTGTCATAGCGCTGACTTGGAAGTTTGTTTTATTGTCTGCTCCATAGGGTTGCAGTCCCCCACTTCAAACCTGGGCCATATATTACATGCTTTGAACAGATCACTAGGTTTTAGCGCCTACAGAGATTCATAAACATTTGCACAACCAGAGGCTGATGCATAACCCTCCTTTATGATATCTTCTAACGAGGGACCGGAAATTTCACAAACCGTATGAAAATCCGCTTCACATTTTTCAGTTTTTATTATTGTGTGAGCAATGGTGCAATGCCGTGATGGCACTAACACCTTTTTGTCGTGTTCATTCAAATTCAATAATGAAAATGTTCATACATAATAAAATCTTGCAAACACTTTATTAAATAATGTTACTTTAAATATATATGAACACGCGTGTTTCGGTTCCGGCCGAAACTAAGAAACAGGCCGAAAGTTCGATTTCGGTTTCAGCTGAAAAACCAGTTGCGGTCGGACTCTAGTTCTGAACACCCCTAAATCGACAATTTTCTAGGAATTTAGACTGTTAAGTTGCTATTCATGATGTGCAGTCAGAGAAATCAGATATGATACGGACCAAAACACTCCGAGACTAGTTAACCATTTCCAAAGCGTTACGTCGTAAGGAATACCGCTGTGGAGCAATGCTGCGGACATTTATATTATTTTTGTGCGGCAGATGCAGACAACTCATCGACGATACCACACCCTGGTAATAAGCTGCGCCTCGACTCAGTTTAAATTTCCTGTAAATTAACTATATAAAAAAGAGTTTCGCAAGAATCCCATTTTGAATACCTTCACATAATGTTTTTTAAATGTTTAACACTTAACACGTTAGAAACATTTTAGTTCATGAAATCGAATCGATCGTATTGCGCCTTTTATTTCATCGTTAGGTGAACCGCTGACAGAGACGAGGCAGTCGGGCGCGCTTGTGAGTAAGTATCGAAGACAAGGCGAAATTATGTTCGTTGCTCAAGGAACAAAGTCAATAAAGTTCAAAAATCAAACGCATAATATTGGGTGAGTGTAGTGCTTTATACTTAATAGTCATCAGCCGTTGTAAGCCCCGCGCTTGGCCCTTTTACATAAACACCACGAGTTATTTAGCTTTTAATAGTAATATTCTATTCGTCTATTAAATAGTTATTAAATACAATAGACTGGATGATCTTATGTTATTTAGCAATAAGTGTTGAATACTTATGTGTTCACACTTTATCAAATCCATGTCATGTTATTTTTACAACAAAAAACATTCAAAAACAAACCAAAAAGTTGAAATATACACTGAATGAAATTTATTATTCCATCGTAGGCAACAAATGTTAGCAGCAGACAGCTTACCCCATCCGAAATAATTAAGGTGACTGTATGACAGTACTTGCAGTCTGCATATAGGTGGCTCTTGTGAATAAACGTAGGAATGTGTATATTGCCAGTACGAGGAAAACAAATAATATTTCAGGAAAACAAACAAGACTTCAAGTGATAATATCGACACCAAAAATTATATATTTTTATATCAACACTTAACGAAATTTCACTTTGCCGAATTCCTAACTTGACTTGAGACATTCTAAAAAAATCTCATAGAAATTTTCAAGATAAGAATTTCTTGAAAATTACTAGCACAAAGAAAATTCAGACAAATCTTCCTTAACCTCACTTACTAGATATTAAAATATAGATCAATCGTCTACAGGTAAAAGTAGACTTCCATCAGATCTCTCTCTCTCTCTCTCTCTCTCTCTCTCTCTCTCTCTCTCTCTCTCTCTCATTCTCTCTCACGATATAGTCGGTCGGGTGTACCAGAGAAAATAATAAAAATGAATTACATTGCATATCAATGGAGCAGTCGACGTTGGGGATGTTGGCAGGCGTCCCGAGTGTCTGCAGCACGTCGGAGGTCAGCGCCGGCGGCGGCTGGGGGCCCGGGGCGGCGGGCCGCGCCCAGTTGATGAGCGCCGTCACCGACATGGTCGGCTTGTCCTTCTTCGCCACGCTAGACATAGCCGCACACCGACACCCTCACATCACTGCACTGCGCGCCGATGTACACGTCCGCTACACTGTCGCGGTATACTTTATGGCACTGATAAAAAGAATTGCACCAAGTCAACGACGCACTGTAGTCTCCGAGGACTGCGTAAGCTGTGACTTTGAGATAGCGCTTGTTATTGCCCCGCCGAGCGCCGACACCGAGCGCGTGCGCGTCGCCTGCGAGCGCGTGCGCGTCGCCTGCGAGCGCTATCGCAATTCGCAGTGCATCGAGACAACAACGAGCCGAGCTCCGAGTTGCGACGCCGAAGGTTACTCTGTGACTAATGCGCGCTTAAATTCAACTAGTTCCAAATTACAAAAAAAAGTACCAGTCGACTTCCGCGCGGTTACCGTCACGAAGGTCTCAGTACAACAGGCGTTTTCAAGGTCCGCATATAATTATTCCTAGGTAGGTACATAAATAATGTCGATTTGTATCCAAGAAATGTAAAGGCAGTTGTGATATGCGTATGTACGTGTAGTCTCAACACTTGAACAGCTTGCGTGAGTACGACCGTGGCGCTTCTCTGTAATTAAACTTTACGTCACCCCTTGCTAGCCTCTGCCGCGTCGTTTCGCAATAAGGCTAGACAAAATTGCAAATCGAATATATATTTTGATACTGGTCTATTGTCGAAGTCCCGAGCCGAACAACTCCGATGACAGAATAACTAAATACCCAATGAATGAGATGTTGTCTGTTCCCTTACTCGCGTAACGCCTAGCTCGCGCTACTCGACAGCGGACACTCGAAACGGACGGTCCGCAGTCCGCTCGAGTGGCTTACGTCATATTCGGCCTAGCATATGATGTAGTTGGATGTAATGGGTGGAAGAGATATTCCCGAGGTAGGTTTTAGAGTATAATTAATAATTTGTTAAGGTCCCGGATCCTGTTGTACATGAAGCCGGCTCGGGTCGCTAGAGTTTAGGTAACTTTCGGTTTCTGTAAATTGGCATAAACATAATTTCATGAACGTGAAGAGACTCACCGTGACAATAACTAGTGCGGATCTTACACGCTGCTCTTACTTGTGCCCAGAGTTTTGTCTAACTCTATATTTGTATTGTCCATATATGAATCCTACTCAAAGATAGACGTATCGAATATAACTCCCTTATGTATGAGATGCATAATTTTGGTTATTTATGTAATTCACGTGTGGTTGTTTAGAAAGTTCAAACTTTATTCAAAATACTTACTTCAAGATAATGTGAACGTAGGGTAAATAATAATAAACTTCTTTTCTTTTTGGTAATTCGGCCACTAATGGGATGAAACAGATGTTGTACGAAAATCTAATGTTAGACGGGTGAAACCGCAGGGAGCAGCGAGTACCCGGGAGCACGAGTCACACACGACGAGGCTACTACCACTCCAGAGCAACTCCCACACAACGCGCTCCTGCTACAGACAGGACAAGCACGTAGGAGGCGTACAGACTACGTAACCAGTTCGTAGTTTCCCGTGGAAAAATATGACACGAACAATATAAATATGATGCTAAATGTCGTTACAAGTGTTAGCACTGAAATGAATAGCATTCGTGTAAAGCTGCAAGCAGAACTCGTCGCCGCTCGCCACACCGCAGACGCGCCGATACGACTATGATGAGCAAAGGTCCCTTCGTGTGCGCGACCTTGGAGGTGGGTGCCGCTGCGTGTGATCACGCGCGCCTACACGTGTCTTCGTTATGTTTATGAAAAACAAATTGACATAGGATCGAAACAGGCCCGGGGTCCCCGATGTACGCCACAGTCACATGTGTGGCGTGTTAATCTTCGTGGGCAAATGTTTTTAGTAAAGAATATAGCGCATGCCATCGGTGGTGCTGTTTCAAAACAGTTCAGAACCTTGTATTTGGACTGTGGGCATCCGATGATAAAATAGCTGATGTTAAAAATAGTTATGCGGATGTTCGTGTTCGGTAGTCGTAAAGAGGCCCTAATTGCTCGTTTCACCCTATACAAAATAAAGAAGTGGAAAATAATGGAGACAAAAGCGTAGTTTTTCAATGAAGAGGTAGTTATACTATATTACGAACGAAGATAAAATACTGCATCAAAACTAGATGAATACGAAAAAGGACCTTCGGGCCTTGGGCACTAGTATCTGGTAAACATAAATAATCGCAAGCAGAGTCAAATTCACAATCATGTTCAAAACATCCCATCTTTATTCGAACAACTGGTAGTTAAGACTCATCTATAGGTTTATTGATATAACAAATCGTAACAACTGCTGTAACATGTGCTTCAAATACACAGCAGTTAGTGGTAGTGGTATACGAACAGACGGCCATTAAAGTATTCAATTATGGAAACTTGTATCCAAGCCATGAATTAGCAAAAGTAACTATAAGAGCCACCAAGCGTAGCCCGATAATTATAAGCCTCCTGTCATTAAAACAGAAAGGGTTAGTAATAACACGGCCAGATGTCATTGTGCACAATTAGTAAAATACCAACGTTAACAACAGCAGTGGATATGTCTACACGGAGTGGCTTTCACGTCGTAGTTCAAGTACACTTGAAGACTGAACTCATTGTTATACCACAATTATAAATTCAGAATTGAAATTTTTCATTATGTATTTGTGTTAGAACTTTAAGTTAATTTTAGAGCACATGCAGCCATCAGCTTGCCAAAAACCATCGCCCATAAAAATCTGTACAACCAGTGTTGCTTTCCGTTAGCTAATCTCCACGTCAGGCTACCCAGACCCAGACCGTCACGAGCCGCAAGTACACGATTCGTCTTAAGAACAGGCCACTTGTAAACAGTATATCAAAAAATACAATCAGAGCCACGACTGCTCGTTTGTCCTCTTATAATATAGACAAAATATTAGTTCAAACGCCATTCCAGCTCAAACTACTACAAACTGTAATTGACAAAGCACTTTTAATTCACTGAAAGCAAATTGGAGATACGGAAAAGCTCGAGAAGTGAAGCTTTGTTGGTGCTCACACGCACTGAGTGCTGCGTACCTTTACGCAACCGTCACCATGATGAGAGAATTCTGAATTGGGTCGAGTGTGTACTTGTCATGAAAATTGGCTCCTGTAAGGTAATCGGCAACGTTTGCATCCTGATGAAGCGTGCAAATACTGTCCCAAGAGAAAGTTTACTCAGAAAAAGATACTGGCGAGCGTTTGGTGGTCCAACGCTGGTGTCATATACAACAGCGTCCAATCTGTCTCCAATATCACATGATGATAAAAGAGCTAGTCGTGAAGCAATCTGGCCTGTTATCGGCTGCAGTTCGCTGCTGCTGCACCACGCTGCTAGGCCCTTACACTCTTTAAGGTGTGCTGATTTGGAGGAGCGGACCTTACAACAACAAATAACATATTTTTTTTCAGCGTTTGGGTAATTTCTTACTACTCAACTCCGATGAGTAAATAATTTATCTATCCTCGCTTGCCCAATTTTTAGCAAAGGAATCAATGAAGCTATCTATGAAATGACGAAATGTATAAATAGTAATTGCATTCAATTTATATTGAACAAGGTTATTTGTATCGATCAAATATCATTTCATCTTAAACCAAAAACCAAACGTAAAGTGTTCTACGCAATTAACTTAATTATTAATTTGTAACGAACCGTGACATATTTTCTTGTAAGTGACGACAAATAGCACGACAAGCGAAGAATGTTTCCACTTTCTTTCACTTTCATGTACGCGAGCACGACGCCGCCGGGCCGCGCCGCTCGGCAGCTCGCATACGGCTGGCGGCTGCGAGTAAATATTTAGCTCAAATTAGACTCGGCGGAGTCGTATCGATCTGCATCGACCTTGACTCTGTGAGCCAGCTCTAGGGCACTATGCTCGGTAGCATCCCGACAATTAACATCGCCACTAGCGCATTGCGCACACCTCGAGTCTGGCGAAACTCACTTTCATTTTTGTTAGAATCAATATAAGGCATGAGTGTAAATAAAAATTTGTTTAGGTATCGATATAAAACATTCTGTGCTTCTTTGTCTATCTATTCTACGTTTATTTCAGAGGGATAATATTAAAATAAACGAACAAGATAGACGACCGTCCTAGAGTTGACCCGAGTGCGGACGGGCGGAGGGCGGTGAGTCAACGGCGTGCGGCGCGGAGGCGGTGCGCGCGTGCACTTGCCGCGAGATATAGGTAAACGGAACGAGGAGCGAGCCACGGGGGCCTGCGACCTTGGAAATTCTCTGACGACTACAGGTGGTTTTTGTTTGCACTCTGCAGCTATTAATGTGAGATTGTCTATTCGCGTTGGATATTCCACAGAGCCAGTAGCTCAGCGCGGACGGATTGACAGCGGAACTCCCTCTCAACTCAACTGGCACATATATGAGACACAACATATTAAATGTATTTCTCACGAAGAATTCTGAAGGCTCTTAATAAAAACACTGAAAACTAAAATAGAACTCCACTACTTTGTTATTATTACTGTAACGACACTGCATGTTTGGATGATAAATACGTCAAAACATGTTACACGGTGAGATAGAGGCAAAAATAAATCATTTAGAAAAGATTATGTAATAACGACAGCGAAGACCTTGGCCATGACCAAACAACGCTTTGCGAGCCGCGAGCCGACAGCCGTGACGCGCGTCGCTCACGCCCGCGATTAGCCATTCGCGATATGGAGTGATTACGTTCCACGTAATTCATGAAGTTAGCACACACTATTCCTAACAGCAATTAAATATAATAGTTTTTAAGACTATTATATTTAATACTGCGTTTTACGGCGACATCAATCTTTAAAAAATATTTCTGATATAATCTATGGTTATACTCGTCGCCTTTCTAAGGGCTCTTATAGTGATTGCAAAGTTTCGTACAGTTTTATGTAGCCTGTAACAAATAATAGTGAGCCTCGAGCCTGGTTCGAAAAAAAAACTGTTTTCTTCACTTATTTTGCATGGAAAAAAATGTATGTAGTATAACAAATATTTTCATATACTAAAGTTACCGCATATGCTTCAAGACATCAAACACAATATTGGTGTACATTCTTCTGCAGTCGTGCGATTTCATAATTGTTGTTAGGCTATGCAATGGTATGCATGTTGTAGTTTCTGCACTGAAATCTCACACATGAGGTTGTACATGTTTTTTAAGCGCCTGTTTCCATTAGTTCCCGTACAATATTACTTCTTCTATACAAAGATTTCTCATTCATCATCATCATT
Source organism: Eumaeus atala (assembly GCA_017140195.1). Classification (NCBI taxonomy): domain Eukaryota; kingdom Metazoa; phylum Arthropoda; class Insecta; order Lepidoptera; family Lycaenidae; genus Eumaeus; species Eumaeus atala. Next base: position 209,682 of record JAFELO010001931.1, read on the forward strand.
ATCAGCTTTTATCGGTCCACAGCTGGACACGGGCCTCCTTCAATGAACGCCAAGACGACCGATCCTGCTACCCGCATCCATCCCGGACCAGCTACTGTACGGAGATCGTCTTCCCACCTGGTGAACGGTCGATCAACACTGTTATCCTAAACGCGGCCTCCACTCCAGAACCTTTGTGGCCCATCTGCCATCTGATCTTTTGTGACCAGCCTATTGCCACCTCAACGCGCTTATTTTCCGCGTGATATCGGAAAGTTTAGTTCTCTGCCATATTCGTAACAAAGTTATCGTTACGAATTCTATCGGACAAACGAACATCGAACACAGCACGATCAATGACCCGCTGAACTACCGCAAACTTGCGGACCAGTTCTGAATTAAGAGGCCATGTTTCGGCCCCATGTATGACCCGTCATCACGGGGAGAACGCTTGGGTTGAAGACTTTTGTCTTCAAGCTCTGCGGTATAGGTGACGTGTGAATGTGACGAAGCTTCCGGAATGCTGCCCAAACCAACTAAATCCTTCCACCGGCTTTCTACTCGAAATTGTGTCTAACCAATTGCAATAGTTGCCCGAGGTAGACATATTCATCTACGACTTTCAGAATAGCACCAAAGACTTTGGCAGGCCGACCAACGTTGATAGGGGAGATCGTGTTCATTGAACATGACCTTTGACTTGTCCAAGTTCATCCTAAGGCCAATACGTCGGGAGGATTCATTTAGGCTGTGCAACATTTCCCGCTCTCCAACGATTCGGCCAACACAACGATATCGTCGGCGAAACGAAGATGTGAGAGGCCTCACCGTTAATATTTATATCGTGTTCTGCCCAGTTATAAAAGGTCTTCCAAAGCATTAGTGAACAGTATCGGGGAAATAACATCCCCTGTTGCACTCCTCGATGCAATTGGATTGATCTTGTTTGGCCTGCGGGAATCAGAACGGACATAAAAGCAACGTCATGTAATGTCCTCTTTACTTTGACGTATCGTCAATCGACCTGACATCGCTATAAAGCTTCCAGAACAGCCCAGATTTCGACAGAGTCAAAAGCTTTTTCATAGTCTGCAGAGGCAGGGCACAGCGGCTGATTGTATTTTTTAATGTATTTTGTACAACTTGCCTTATGGTGAAAATGTGGTCCATGGTGCTAAATCCGGTGGCTGGAATTCGTTCAAGCTTTGTGATGAGACGGTTCGTGAGGACTCTTGAGAACAATTTATAAATACGGCTAAGAAGTGAAATTGGTCTGTAATTTTGACGAAGTGGTTTGTCACTCTTTTTAAAAAACAAAAAGTCAATTCCAAACCAAGCCTTGGGATGTATGTCCCGATGAAATCCCAAAATTAAAAATCTTTTAGCACTCGTAACGCAAGTTCGCTCCCTGCCCTAAGAAGCTCGACTGTAATTCCGTCTTTTCCCGGAGCTTTTCCCTCTTTAAGCTGCGCCAGATCCAGACTAATCTCACTCAAGCTGGCCTCCGGCAGATAGCCTGCCAGATGTCGCGTTAGGCTTACACGCGTATAGTTGTTTCAGAGTATCGGGATGAGGAGCATGCGACGTATACAACTTGCCTTAGAAAGCTTCGACCTCACATAAGATCCCTGGCTTTGAAGAGACGGTAACCCCAGAATCAGTCCTAACCTTGCCAGAAGACTTCTTCCAAGCTTCACCACAAAGAGCTTCGACCCTCTACTCTGCTCAATCGCTTCGGTAAGCCGTTGCATATTTACGCTGCGAAGGTCTTGGCGTATTCGTTTGCGGATTCGCTTTGAAAAAAGCACGGCATCGGGAGACGTAACGTCGTCGTGTGCTCTGCGCTCTCATAAGTCCAAGCGTATCATCCGAGAGTTTAGCTTTCCTGCTCGTGTACTCACTCCTATGATATCCTGCACCCACGTCCCGAGTGCAACCAATCACGCCATTCATGGCCTTAATCAGAGATTTCTAGACAAATATTTTTGTAACCTTATAGTAAAAGTTATTGTAGGGTAATTTTTAGGAGTCAATCATTAGCAGAGTAACGTCAGTAATTCGTCTTTAATTGTTGATATTTTTTAACCAACGGAAATTATAATAAAATAGGGAAAATAGTAGGTACAATATTATCTTGTCATAATTTTTTTTAAGAAGTAACGAGTGGGTCAGAAGGAGGGTGTTTTTTACGTATGCATCATGTAGATTTCTTGTTCACTCCTATACCCTGGACGGCTTGAAGGATTTTAAAGTTTAATATGAGATTTGTCTCTAAAACATGATTGCCAAAAGGCACATAGAAAAGTAAGGGAACTAAGTTAACTATTCGTTTTTCGTTGATAAGATAAGACACTGGCGCAACCACGACTAAACATTTAAAATTAACGATATACATAAAAGCGAAATGTCTCTCACTCGCCCAATCATCACGAAACCTCAGAAATGCAAGGGCGAGTTCCTTTTGTGACAGAGCTAGTTACATATAGATGTGGTTTAGTACATACATATTCACAAGAGATATTATTTACAACAAAACGAACACCAATTTAACAAGTTATCAAGAAAAATAATTCCACCGACCCGTACGTAGATCAGATATAAGCTCGTTAATAATACAAAGGGTCCGGCACCCTTTGTATATCATAGGCAATTTTTTTGTATTGCACTTTACCCGAAACTGGTAATTAAATACCACTGACGGTTTAAGATGGATCAGATGGGATATGCATATCAAGTCGTACTGCTTGTAGTGGTTGTTGGATACATTTCCTTCCATGAAACCAAAAGAATGTTCCACAAATATCTTTTCCCTATGTTAAACAGCGTCGTCGGAATATAGCAGTTCCTACGAAGCTAAAACTTTCAACATTATCAGATACCCTAATTTGCACATTAATAACGAAAGTCTTAAACCAGAACGTGATGATTAGATCGAGCTTGTAGCTCAAACGTCCAGATAAGATACGATGCGAAGAATTTGAAAAGTGTAAATATCTGGCACTATGTTAAAAAAATGGCTCGAAAAAAGGTGCGGCTGATACAAAAACACGGTTCTGAAGGAAGTTGCATTCTGGAAGGAGGGGGTTCGCTAAACTCAAAGGGATATCAATTTTCAACCTTAGTCCAAACTTGGCCGACACTTACATATATGAATGACAATGAGCTATTCCTTCCAAGCCTCACCACCATTCGACTATAATATGATTGTCTTGGTGTTTATATCTTATTGTGTGGAACCTACTATAGGTTTTAATTTGATTAGCTACAAATTTTGTGTGTTATACTTTTTTTATATTTATTCAAAACCATTGATTTTAATATGAATTGAAATTTCGTAGATCACAGAAACATGATTATTCAATTTTTTTTTTTCGTAAAATGTAAAGGGCACAAAGAAGACGCGAATCGAAAAACATAATGTCAAATTTATTAAAAATATTTGTAGATAGTATAGTAAAAAATATTGAGATAATAATAAGCAATTGACGAATCAAAATGTTTTGTTACGACGCTGTCATCGATTCGCAAGATAGATGCAATGATAGCAAAATATGAATGTGAGCGGAACATATTGGCCACTGGTGTCAATACACCGGCAACCTTGCGGCGCTCTTTACGACATGTCAGATAAGTCCTAGGGCATAAAAACATTACTAATTTATAATCACGCAAGAGGGAAAATGTATGAATGTTTTTTTCTATGTGGTACTTTTATCTGCATTTGAAAACGACAATTTCATGCATTATACTCATTCTTATTGTCAATACATTAAATTATATTTAAACACCCCTTATCTTACTCACTACGTATTAAAATAAGACGACTTTTACCGAGAGAGGTAAAGAAGGTACCTATGTTAGGGTCTTAAACACCTACAGGTATTTAAAGTTCACATATTGCGGATACGGAGATAATTTATAAGCATTCAATACAGTATACAGTTTTTAAAACTGGTATATAATAAATTGATTTTGCAAAAAAACACTTTAAATTTGCCGGAAAGCGTCAAGATCACAGCTTACTGCCACAGACTAAAAAAAGCATTTTCATACCAAAAGCTCTATTGCACATAGGGGCCAGTAGGATGGATTATTAAATAAAATCGATTTCACGATAAATGTCGGAGTCCGGTTTGGGATCGTGCATCGATTTTCAAATGCGTCGCGACAGAAGAGCGGCGGCAACGGGTGCGAGCGACGTCGCTACCGAGACTGGCGCGCCGGCCGCGGGCTGCCGCGTCCCCGCCCTATCCCCCCTCCGCGTTTGTTTTGCTGTATTTTCGTTGTTAATCATTCTCCTTGACCTTGTGCGACGCCTAGTGGTCCACTGCACACGACTGCGTACCCCTCACCCTGCAATCCACCCGCGTTGCCTGTCGCGACATATCACAAGGTCCCCATTAAATGTAGATTTTACCGTAACAAGATATAAGGGCCCTATCTGCGTATTATAATCTCTTATTCTTTGCAACCCAACAAAAACACCACGCATTTTCCATGCATCAAATACAAGATTATATATTATGATTTGTGAATACGTTTTAGCAGCTAAGTAAGATACTGAAGTGCTTGCAGATGGGCATCGTCATCATCATTGTCAGCCCCTATCGGTCCACTTCTGGACATAAGCCCCTTTCAATGAACGCCAAGACGGCCCTTGTCCTGCTACCCGCATCCATCCCGGACCAGCTACTGTACGGAGATCGTCTTCCCACCTGGTGAACGGTCGATCAACACTTCGTTATCCTAAACGCGGCCTCCACTCCAGAACCTTTGTGGCCCATCTGCCATCTGATCTTTTGTGACCAGCCTATTGCCACCTCAACGCGCTTATTTTCCGCGTGATATCGGAAAGTTTAGTTCTCTGCCATATTCGTAACAAAGTTATCGTTACGAATTCTATCGGACAAACGAACATCGAACACAGCACGATCAATGACCCGCTGAACTACCGCAAACTTGCGGACCAGTCCTGAATTAAGAGGTCATGTTTCGGCCCCGGGTCATCACGGGGAGAACGCATCGGTTGAAGACTTTTGTCTTCAAGCTCGGCGGTAGAGGCGATGTGAGAATGTAACGAAGCTTCCGGAATGCTGCCCACAACAACCTGAATCCTTTCTATCGGCTTCCTTCTTGATGTTGTGTCTACCTAATTGCATTAGTTGCCCGAGGTGGACGTATTCGTCTACGACTTCGAGGATAGCACCATTGACGTTGACCTTCCTAGGGAGAACGTGTTCGTTGAACATGACCTTTGTGTTGTTTTCTTGTTGTCTTTGTCAAATTCATCCTAAGGCTACATGCCTTAGGATGAATTTGACAAAGATGTGGGAGGTATTCGCCTTTAATATTTATGCCGCATTCGGTACAGTTTAAAGTCTTAAAGAGGTTCTCCAAAGCATAAGTGAATATGTAGTATCGGGGAAACAACATCCGGACTAATCTCACTCAAGCTGACGTTTGAAAGATCGCCTGAAAAATTTCGTGTCGGGCTCGCACGCGGACCGTTGTTTAGGATATCGGGATGAGGAGCGTGCGACGTATACAACTTGCTGTAGAAAGTTTCAATCTCAGGCCTTTCGAAAGTCCGGACGTGGTTTTCTACATCGAAAGTCGTGTGTGTATTGCATTTTCGACAACACACCAAATAACATAGTAGTTTGGTGCCTACGCCAATCTTACTTTAGATATTCATTGCCATACAATATAAAGGAAGCGTTGTCTAATGTTATAAACATGCTCCTCAGGAACACCTTTTGAAACGTTGTCGACGTGGCTGAGCTCAAGGTCTGATGTATACGGTCAGCCATATCTACGACACTTATCCATCTAGTTATGAAACAGCTATGGACGACCGATAAGATCCTCACACCCATAAGAGAGCGAAGAACCTTAAAAAAAAGGAACCAAAGAAGTGGATAGAAGTGGATAGGCGCTAGAGAATATTCGGAATACTCGCGTAAAAAGTTGTGGACGCAACGAACTCGAAGATCTATTAAAACTCCGAGGTGAGTGTAATCTTCACAGAGAGTTCAAAGAGTTAAGCATTGCTACGTGCAGGGCTTAACAAATTAATGTACTGTGTGAAGAACAGAGGATATTCATAATAGACCTGCGAAGAAACAAAAAAAGTCTGCCCTCATTCCATTTGAACTCGGAGGCCATAATGTCTGAAGCTCTGGAGGCGTTGGAGGTGGAAGGAGACGTCAAGTTAAATGGCAAAATCGTTAGAAACGTTTAATTTACGCCGATGATACATACGTGTGTGAGTGACCAAATTGTAATTAAGTAAATATTAAACAAATAGTGTAGCCACATGACCTAGCAGGCGCCGACTTTAAGCAGTTTGTAATTTAAAAAAATAAAGTCAAATTAAAACTAAAATTATTTATTTTTAACATTAAAATGAAACGGACCGACGGCCTGCCAACGGTTTCATTTTTATAAAAAAATATTTCGATTAATGATTAACGTTCACGTAAACTGAATACATCGGTTTTAGTAGATAAGAGGTAGCGCTATGTAGTACAGCCAATGTGGATCGGCACGAACGGAGAGGTACCTCTCGTTCATACGATACCACCGAAAAGTGTCAACTGCGATGTCGCGCTTCGACCGCTTTGTGAGTAGCCGATTGCCCATTGAAGGAGAGTAGGAAAGGAGTGCCCTCCTTCTCCACCTTGCCGTGACGGTGGGGCTCAGTAGCCTGGGGAGAATCGAGACACCTTAGGCGAAGCCAATTGAAAAGGGGAGGGGACTGCGCCCACTTTTATAAGAAGAGAGTACTAAAGGGCGGCAGGAGGGGGCTGCTTTTGAACACGGGGCAAGCGGTGAGGACGGGAACCTCAGCCCATTGCACTCTGCCAAAGTCGTGTCAAAGGTTGTCTTGTGGCGCGGGACAATCCCGTCTGTGGCGTCGGTCCCTTCGGGGGCTGGCCTTGATGATCTGTTGTTCCGAAGCACCTCCCCAAAGGTGACACGGATGGCACTCGCATTGGTTTTTGTGGTTATTCGGAACTATAATGTGCCTCGAGCCCCACACATCACTGGACTCAACCCAGGGCCGGTGGAGGCGTGCAAATGCGCATCGCGTTTTAATTATGTGGATGTATACGGCCATCAATAGTCATCTACAGTCTCCGACTGTTCGTTTGTCCCCCTGTAATATAAAAATACCGGCCTAGAGCGATGCGAATTCGGTCATTTTTTTATATGAGAGCAAACGATCGGGTGTATAGGGAATACCGCCGCTCATAGGCATCTGCAAGACTAGGCGTCTTACAGACGCGTTGCCGGCCTTGTATTACTAGGTGTGCTCTTTTCTTGAAGACCTCTAAGTCGTATCGGATCGGAATGGATTCCGTAACAGCTAACAAAAAATCTCATATCTCTTAAAAGTACCGAATCGCTTTCTTATTGAAACCAAATTTCGTTTGAAGTTTTTATTGAATTCTATCCCATTTTTTGTTACAATTTTCCTCTCTCGACGTAATTATACTTTTTTTTTCATGTAGCTACGGAACCCTAAAACGTCAAGATTTGTTTATATTATTCTTTGCAGCATGAGCAATTCTTAACAATAAACGTGAGCCGGCGCTGTTGGGCTTTCCGATAAACAGCAGAGGCTTTATTGCTATACACCAGTTAGCCGCACAAGTAACGGTCCACCACCTGCTCCCCGTCGTCTCTATCATCTCCGCATGTATCTCCGTACGGCATGAATTAATGACACGAGTATAGCATGAGTTTGCGAGGAGAGAAATTAAATCTGTTATTTCATCGTCATCATCCTGCGTGTTCAACTGCAGGACTTCTTCTAGGAATGCCAATAAATTCGATATATTCTACTTCTCCCAGAACTCCACCTAGTCAATAGTCGCAAGTCAGGACATGTTGTTTAACTAGAAAAGTCAATAGTCGAAAATCGGAAGAATCGCGTTCCGTAAGTTCATTCTTTAGAGAAAAAAAAGATCAATCGTTTCCTTAAAGTCCATAATTTTTTATAGGTTTTCCTGTACATCATTAAATATTACTTGGTAGTTTCGACTTATATAGGAAGAATAATCAAATTTATCATTTAATGTATTCCTGAATAACTTTTGCTATTCACCAGTAGAACAGAATCTGCGCGGATGGCAGCTCGCAACGTTCTTGTAGTCAGAAGGTGAAGGGGGGCTCTCAGTCATGAGCCAAACGTTCACGTCGACGTCGAGGCCATTTTAGCTGCTACGAGCTGCCCCCGACGTCAGAGTCGGGAGAGTAGGGACCTCTCGGTTTCTCTGGCCATGATAATAATGGTTAAGTTAGCTGTTACAAACACTCATATCGGGATGCATCTCTCCCAACTGCGAGAGAGGAGAGGAGGTTCGATCCCTCTTTGGACCCCAAACCTAGTCTAAAAAAACACTCTTCTGCTGCAGCCACAAAGCGTCCAGGGCCTCGTTTCAAACGCGTGTCTTTTATTGTTTCTCCAGCCAATTCAAAATAACGAACCTAAAAAAATTGTCATATTGTTTTTCCGTGAATAGGTCACGAAATACCAATCTTCAACTCTTATGTGCTGTAGATGTATTGTGACAATGAGTGGGCTGACAGACAAACTGGATCACTGCTCTCAAATTGACATGCATGTATCCATCTGCATCTCATGTACAGCAGCCAGCAGGTCAGCGACCGAGAGCAGTCTCGTTAGAGTTGAAAGGTCATTCCTTGACTTAAAGAAGACAGAAGCCTCTGCCAATATGAAGGAATGGCTTATTCAAATCAAGATTGCAATTGTATGACATATTATTCTATATAAAGTAAAAGGAAAGAAAAATCTCTATAAAAACAACTGAAAAGTATACAAATGATGAAGAGTCGTGGCTACCTAGAGCGTGCGATAGTAAAAACTTGATCGCATGCGAGCGAGGAAGCCCGGGTACGTGCCAGCCCGATGCGGCTGCAATGTATAGCGTAGTGCGCTCTTCCTAATAAACACGAGTCCACCTAATGCCAACGGATAAGCACAATACTGACATCTATGTCGCATTTATGTTACTAAATAGAGAATAAGCGCCATCTATGAGTGTCAGGTGCAGGCAATGCATCACTCGTAATATGTACCTACAGTAAGTAAAACATGAAGGAATACAGAAAGCAAACATTAATCGTACCTAGTTTTAGAAGTACTAAAGTAAAATTAACTTTAATTAATTGTTCAAATTGACAATATATGTGTGTATAAGATGTGTGTACAAAAATTGTTTTTTTTTTTAATTTATACTATTTTTTTATTGTATTTCAGAGTAGATTTGTTAAGAGTATATGATTGTGCAGAAACTGCATATAAAAATTATATTTGCAAAGTACGATTGGACGACCAAGCAACCAGGTGTGAATTAACATTTTTTCCAAGAACTAGCCACTCCACAACATAGTCCTTCCTAGTCTTGCCAAAAATATTGTAACAATGAAAAAAATTTAATTAGAAAAAAATTTAATCAGTACAATTAAAAATATAAAAAGCTTATTCGAAGCGGTCCCCATTGGCTGCAATACAGTCCTTTAAACGTTGAGGCCAGTTATCAATAGAAGCACACACACTTTCCATGGAGAAACTCTTCACTGCCATTATACAATTGCTTCAGGGACTCCAAATTATGATGACATTTAGAGCAAGCTGTACTCTCTAAAAGTGACCACAAATCATAATCCAACAGATTAAGATCGGTACTAAGCGACAGTCTTCGGGTCTGATGAAGTCCGAGACATTCTCTACCAACCAGGACTGCTTGAACCAAGGTTTATGACCCGGCATTGAGTCTCACTGGAAACACCACACTTGGTTATTGAACATGTTGTTCTTATTAAGGGGCTTAACTACCTCCTCAAGAATGGTGGTTGATACAATTGTGACGATGTTTCGATACCTTTTTCACAAAAATATAGCTGTCACTCCTTCATAGTCAATCAAACCATCACTGAAGTCGGAAAATGTCAATATAGCACTGTGCCAACTAATTAAGTAGCTGCCTTAGAGCTTAGTGCAATGAATATGGCCATTTTGTTTAGTGTAATTTGTTATAAGTAGTTGTAAATTGTAAAAAAAATCTCATCCGTAATGAGTTTTTTTCTGTGACCTCCCTTTGGGTACTGCTCCAGTAATTGTTTCGATTTTACTACCCTATTGATCTTTAATTTATAAGTTAAGAAATGACCAGTGTGTCTAGTCTGCAAGTCCAAAGTCCCCTCTTAAAATATGCAACATGATTCTAGGTGCTATCTTCATTTCACGAGATAAAATCTTTGACTGCCTTTTTCGTACGAATACTACGTGGATGGCCAGGTCTCATTATACCTATACACAAACCCAATACACAAACATTTGACTAATACCAATTGTATGGAGTTTTAAAAATTGCATCTGTCTCAATATCTACGACAGATTCCCAAGTTCAAATGTAACATTTTTTCATTTCCCATTTTAACAGTATTTGTGGCCAGACTAAGTATAATGACAGGAAATGTGCTTGCATTCAGCAGAGGGTGAAAGTAACGAGGTAAATACAAGTAACATATACTAGGGGTGGCTAAACTCCAAGGAATTATCAAGAAAAGCAGGTCCATTTTTTTATTTCAAGTTTTTGCAAACCGCAATGACCACTGTACACACTTAAAAACCTTTAATGGCCTTTTCATGATCACCAATACCCTAAGACATACATTTGTCATAAAGATGTCATTCTCTTTTTCTCCTCCCCTCAGATGGGCCCCTGGCTCTCACAATCCGCACAACACTCTACAACTATGCTATCATTTATACTTGATGACGGTATCATTTGAATGAGGTACCTCCTCACTTGTGCCTACACTATTCAGCTTCAGTGCAGCATGGAATTACCTTCCATTAATGAAATATTATCAGCACTATTTAAATGGGGTGTCAAGTATTTTACTGTCAAACTCTGAGTTCACAGAGTAAAAATTACAACCTTACACAGAAGTAAAGGGGAAGAATCGATAATTGAATGTTTTATAAATACATAACAGGACAGGGTGGGTTGTCTGTTGTATTTTAATCTGCACCACAAGTTATATGTCAGATGGGATGATCATTGGTGGCAACCATTGGTGATTGTTGTTATGTCTTGAGTTTTCAAATTTTAAGGCTGAAATTGCTTGAAAATATCATTTAGTAATTTGACACAAACTGAACTCATACAACGGAGAGTCTGTGATGTGTGATGTTATCTTTGGTGTATCTCAAATGTAATAACGTAAACAACTTAAAAAATAAGTTTTAATTTAATCTATGCTTATACACTTGAGTTGACTTTTGAACAATATTAGTGTTACTTGTTATTGTGGCATGTTTTAAATTTGCTATTTGAAATGATTTATACTAAAAGCTTTGATTCACAAAAATACAAGATGTATATACAATTTCATATTCAACTGTCACTGTAAAGCATCCTTGATCCATGTGTAGCAAATTGTCTTTACAAAGTGCATAATTTGACAGTTGTCATTTTTCTAAATGTATTACTAAAAGTGAACAAGTTTTGAAGTAGTGATTATTTATTTAAAAAAAGTTAATTAGTAAATATGTAAATTACCTATAAATTGTTACATATATTACATAAGCTATGACTGGCAAACATGGTTCATAACTAATAAAGTCATACAACTAATGTTTTTAAATGCACATAAAATGTATTGCTTACAAATTAAAAATAATACAGGTATGATAACACAAAAAGATTAAAATATGTATGTACCTTCGTGCTAAATATTAATTCTCATAATCATGTTAGGCAATGTGTATGTATTACTAGAACTAGACATTCAACATTTACTACATTATCATATTTTGTTGGTGAAATTTTTAACCCTTGACATTATCTGATAATTGTATAACATTATCCTTTACCAAATTTTTTTTATTCATATCTTTACACGGAAGTATAAAAGATTGTATTGGTTCTATATGTAATATTTAATATGATGAAAAAAATTGTGAAAGTTGTAGTAACAACTACTGAAAGATTTGTCTATGTTATAATCAAGACTTTTATTGAATCATGCTGTATTTCTATATGTTGTTTTTTAACATCAATATTACGACCTACCTGAAAAAGCAATAAAATTTAGTTTGTTCCATTATTTACTGCTGTAGGCTACACTAATATCCTATATATATATTTACTACTAAAGCTATCAAATACAGCAAATAACTATAATAGTTTACCCACATACATCAGCTTCTATCAGTACAAGCAATAGATGTTACAGATAAAGGGCATTAAAGAAATTAATGATTTTTAACATTTTTCATAAAGAAGGCTTAGTTGCATAGATGTCCTCAAGCTTAAAAATTCAATTGGAAGTAATCTAGCATAACTTGCAAAGATAACCTAATTTGTAGTGTCCTAGTTTACAAATTTCAGTACAAAACAAGGTACTAATGGACTTTACAATTACATTTGAGACAAGTATACGACCAGAGCGCACTATGTACTAGCACTACATGTATTATATATATAATTAAATCACTTGCCTGTGTCTCTTGAGGGCTCCATCATCAGTCGTAGTTTATTTAGTCTACAACACCACCACTTTCATATATTAAATTAGACAACGATGAACCTGTCAGTAACAAGGTCGTTGAACTAAATATACCTACGAGAAGAATTATAAATTACACTGACTGAAAACAGACATCTAGTCCCACTAGCATGAACATATACACGAGCTACATTACGTAGAAGGTATTTATGTTACTACAAAAAAACTTTGGCCATAAACTTTCGGAATTACTTATTTAGAAATTTCGTCCATTTCCCGCACACAAGTGACAAAACCAAAAACATATAGCGTCACGTCATCTGAATGTCAGATAAGTCCGAATGTTTCTTTTTTCTATTAAATTTATTTGTTGAAGAGAATTCCTCGCTGGCTGCCAGGTAGCATGACTATATAATTCATATGTTTTTAGTTTCATAAATCTCTCTCTCTCTCTCTCTCACTTAAACCTAAAGACAGACTTACAGGAGGAACGATTATGTAAAGAGAATCTCATAAAAACGTATAGCCGTAAATATACATTTTATCCCACTTATCACATTATATGTACCTATATCTAATAAGTTATATATATATATATATCAGTATTGTGAAAATTTTATCTATTGTCGTAGATAAGTGCATTATGCGTCCGCTTATTTGTTAATTAGATTTTTTAATGCTCTATGCTGACGGAAGTGTCCAGTGCAGCATCGTCTATTACAACAAAACACGTCACTATTTCAATAGTTATTTAAGATGGACTAAAGTAATTATTAACATCTTTGCCGAGGGAATGGTACCACCTCGTCATCCTTTCTAACGTGGGGGCTGCCCTCTCGTCACACGCGGCCGCTATAGTTGGCCTTGTATTTTCTTGGGGCTGGAAGAGCTCGTTGAGCTATCTTGACAGGGGTTTCGTCCTCCCCCTTCCACCACGGACGGGTGGTACGACTCGCGCGCGGTCGTCTAGGTTGACCTAACCGGTACGGCGGTATGATTTTAGCTTGTTGGCAAATCGCGTGAGGTATTCGAATTATATCCTATGAAACCAGTAACATCGTCGTTCTAACTATTTGGAGTCGAACGTAGGTGTTGAGTCATGATGTGGTGATTGTGGATTGAATTGTATAGTCCTCGCGCAAATCCACCAGACAGGTGTGAAGCGTACCTCAACCACGGCTGTTTTATTTTATCCGTTTGCGTTTTGCCTTGTTTTGTGTCACAACTATGTTGATTTGATAATCCTCGTCGATCAGAACGTGTGAGGGATGACATCCCATGTAACACTGTTGGAATTGCAGTCCGCTACTAGTGACGAGAGGAGTAGTCTTTTGGAGAGCTCTCTGACGTGTCCAGGGTTAGTGGAGCGATCAAAATCTCTTTGTAGGTCTAATGTGAAAATGTATCAGGGACAGCCTACAGGCTGTAGCAATTCGCAATACGTGTATAATGTTAGTTTATTTCTAAGCGACATTTTTTTCTTTGCATTGATTAGCGGGTAGAGGTAGTAAATTACGAATAGTAATTTCTTTCTAACGCGCTCGATGTGTAGTTTGAAGATAATAGTACGGACTACCGTGACGTCCAGTTACTTGACTGATTGTATCATGGGGACGACAATACCGTAAAGCATCCGCTAATTAGCTATGGACTTCATTTAATATAAAAGATATAATAAAAACAAACAATTTTTTTTTAATAACTGGTCAGTAAAATTTTCAAAAATAATTGTAATAGTGGCGAAAAAAATCTTATTTGTAACATAGGGCCCGTCATAATATTTAAACGAAATTATATAATAAATTTGAACTGTTAGGAGGAAGACCAGAATTAAGTGTTAATGTGTTAAAGTCAAACTTTAGTTTATATCCTGTTTAATTTTATATAAGTTTAAAAAATATATATGTTTTTTGACGGTCTTGGCCCACCGCTCATTCCCGCGCTCCTGCTACTTCTGTGTCGCTAGATTCGACGTCGGTATCCGCTGTAAACTCATTGATTTGATGGCAAGAAGCCCGAGGGAAAAAGCTGAAACTGTATGGGGACCCGCAACGACAAATTCGTATTCCTACTCCTATTTTTTCGTCAGAAGTAAAAGCACAAGATTTCAGAGTCACTGCATATACAGGCTGAGCAAAGAACTATATTAAACTACTTACCTACT
>JAFELO010001931.1:224508-252809 GCA_017140195.1 Eumaeus atala
TTCTATGACTCTTCTAAAATATCTTGTTTCAAAAATAATAAATTGTTTATGATGCGATTGCAATTAAGAGATTTTTTTATTTAAAATATTACAGAAATATGACATACGCAAAACGCGTTGACATCCATTGACATTATGCTTTAAGTTATAACAAATATTAACTTTCTTAACAATCTTTCATTTTATTTAAAAATACTTATTCATGTGGCTATTTGCTCGTTGTGTCACAATACTACCGCATTATAAGTGATAAAATAAAAAATATAGAGTATTAATTCATTACTCGATATATTCGTACGCTGTTTTTGTTTAATATAACAGCAACAAAAGCGTATAGAAGCCCCTAAACTAAACACAATGTAAAAAGCAATAAAAGAAAAACAAAGAGATTCTGCTCGTTACGACGTTGGTTGAGACACGTGTTTCGGATAGATGCTTGATTATTTACGACTTCGGTTGTGATTAGTTAAACAAAATACTAATTTTATGTTTGTGTACTAGTGATTATTGGTGAAATATATCGAATAACTATTTGTTGTGATGTTCAATAAAGAGCCTCGGACAGGGGCGGTGATGACAGAGTCGAGTTTTTTAGTCTCCTCTGACACATCAGATGGACTCCGATATCATATCACCCCTTCTTTAAAAAGATCCGCTACGAACTTATTTGCAGAAATTGTAAATAATAAATCTAAACGTCCTTCAGACTCCATTCAGAACACTTATCTTAACCCGGAATTCGAGGGAGATTCGCCGCTGACGTACCTAAGAGAATGTATCCCTGCATCGTCCAGGTCTCACGTAAGGAAAAAACGTGATTACGTCTTCGTACTCGGTCCCGTTGCCGTGTCGAGGGGAGTCCAGACCTTCCTACTGGAGATTAGTGGTTCGAGCCTCGTCAATACGAGGCTGTGGTTAATGCGAGGTCATATTGACCTCTGAGTGTGTATGTACATATATTTATGTGCCTGGGCTAATGAAATCTTTGTTCGACCGGCGTCTGTCCATTTGTTGGGGCACTTTCACAGGTCCCAGAGCGAACTGGGAACCGTGTATGGAGCCACTCCTGTGATGGCCCTATGGACAGGCACCGACTCGAACGCTGTATTTATGAGACGGTGGTTGGTGGAAAAGTAAAGATAAGAAAAGAAAAGAAAAGAAAAGAGGGGCTCTGGGCCAGGAGGTTGTTGCCCCTGGAGAAGCGGTGGGCCGTAGCCTTGCGGGAGAGTGGCAACGGGCTTGCCATGTCCCACTCGGTACCGCGACAGAGAGAAATATGACACCTGTGGAAAATAAAGAGCTTTGGATTAGTAATTGGTTCAAGCATGTGTGGGAGGTAGACGGAAAATGGAATTATCCGTCCCCCTTCCTCGGCAGGCTATATCTGTCCGGGGGGCGGGCGTGCCAGGGCGCGAGACTCCTGAGAGTGTCGTGCTCCGACGCATCTGCCTTTTGAAACAGGTTGCGCGACATCCTGCCGACGAAGTCATCAAGGGTCTCTGCGCGTAGGTCCCTGAGTATCGTGAGGTTTCCCACGAACCTTGAAGCTTTGACCAGTTGCCGAAACATCTTGTTCTGGGCGGCACGGAGCTTTTGCTTGCTCGTATCGCTCACCAAGTGATGCCAGGCAGGAGTCGCGTACGTTAACCTCGATCTTATATGGATATTGTAGAGTGCTATCCTCATTTTCAGTGGGATGGCATTCGCTATGTAGGTGTGGCTCAGCCTGGCGGTGGCTGATCTGGCCTTTCGGATAGCGAAAGCCCTGGCGAGCCATTGTGAGTCCGGAGTCCAGCACGACTCCCAAGTACTTGGCTGTCCTGCGCCATGTTATAGCGATGTACCTGAAGCATACCTGGTGCGGTGCGCTGTTTGGTAAAGGCGATCGCTTACGTCTTCGATCGATTGATCGCCAGCCGCCACTTCTGAAGCCACTCCAGCAGGAGATCGAGGATTCTCTGTAATTTTTTGGCCGCGTGTCTCGCGTTCAGAGATGCGGCCAAGAACGCGGTGTCGTCC
The DNA here is from genome assembly GCA_017140195.1 of Eumaeus atala. Lineage (NCBI taxonomy): Eukaryota > Metazoa > Arthropoda > Insecta > Lepidoptera > Lycaenidae > Eumaeus > Eumaeus atala. The sequence goes on from JAFELO010001931.1 coordinate 226,528, forward strand.
GCGTAGAGAACGGCGGTTACCCCGGGGTACGTCCCCGCCGTAGATGTTGTAGAGGGCTGGCGAGAGACAGTTCCCTTGAGATACACCTGCGCGAATGCATTTCTTCTCGGACGAGACCCCGTCCACTCTCACCTGGAATTTCCTGTCTGAGAGAAATGACGCAATCACTTTTACGAGAGACTTAGGCACATTGCTTTGGATTAATTTATATATTAACCCGTTATGCCATACGGTGTCGAATGCTTTTTGCATGTCGAGGAATACCAAATTGCTCGTCTCTGCGTGGTAGAAAGGGAGTGAGTTGTTTCAGTATGAGCAACTCTAGGGTCTCCGACAGAGTGGGTAGCAGAGTTATCGGGCGATAGTTGTCCGCTCTCCTACTGTCCTTGCCCTGTTTAGGCAACATAATAATGTGGCCCAACTTCCAGCTAGTGGGAAAATGTCCAGTGCGGACGATGCCATTTAGCAGTCTCGTTACTGCGCCGATCGTCTTGAAGGGAAGGTGTCGCAAGGCCATGTCGGGAATTCCGTCATGCCCGGGGCCTTTTTGGCTTTCAACCCCTTGATGGTATATTGCGTACCATACTGGGTGAAAAGTGAAATGCCACTGTGACGATTTCTCCCGTGCCTGGGGCTTCTAGGTAAGCTTCGACCGAAGCTTGGACCCGGGCGGTGTGCTCGGAATTGACAGATGGGAAGGAGGGGTGAAATATGCCTCCAGATGGTTCGCGAATATCTCCGCTCTGTCTGGGGCACTGTATTTTGTAGTGCCGTCTCCGTGTAGTAATGGCCTACTTATTGATTTCCTCTTGGTCAGTGTGCATGTTAGTGCCCGTAGAGACTGCCAATCTTTGCCGGCCTCCTCGATTCTTCTCGACCATCTGTCCGAACTTGAGGCCGATAGTTCGGATTTGACCTTCTCAGTGAGACGGTTCAGGTGAGTTTTGATCGAGGGGCAGCGAGTAGACTGCCATCCTCTGCGGGTAGCTCTCTTCTCTTCGAGAAGGAGTTGGAGGCTTCTTGGCAATTTGTCCTTGCCACTATTGCCTGAGCTAGGAAGAGTTGCTAGTTTTTGCTTCGGCTAGTTTCTCCACGTCTTCCGCGGTGTTAACGGGGAAGTTCAGGGTTGAGGTGTTTAGACAGGAGGCAAACCCTTCCGAGTTTACCTTTTGCCTAGGGGGAGAGTCGGCAGTTTGCATGCCTCGTTGTACAGTACACCCAGCAGTTGTACCGCCAGCACTGGCTTGTGGTCAGAACCGAGGTGTTCCTCCAACACTTCTAGTGTGAATTGGCCCTCTAGGTTCCTGGTGATAGCCACATCCAGTACGTCCGGCTGGTATGTGTGTTCGTCCGGATAGTAGGTCGGGTCCGTGGGGCCGTGGACTGTGTAGTCCCTCTCGTCAGCATCCGCGAGGAGTCTCCTTCCGTTCGCGTTTGTGAAGCGAGATTTCCAAGCCGGCCTCTTGCAGTTGAGGTCGCCGGCAATCACGGTCGGCTCTTCCGAAAAGAGGACTTTTAGGCTGCGAAAAGTCTGGTCGGCTTCTTGCCTGCCTTGATTTCCACGCCTATCGCTTGGAACGATTGTAGTGCAGGGACTGGGAGTGGCTGGTGTAGGACGTTTCTCCTAACCAACACCATCACTCCTTTGATCGCTCGGTCGTTGGGGTCGTCGTATCTATGTCTATAGCGAGGTGTATCCGGCGATGTAAAATCTTTGTCCGGGACTCAAGTGGGTCTCGTGGATCAGGGCGATGTCAACCTCCAGTGAGCACAGGAGTTGAGTTAACAGCGCCCCTCTACTCGAGACGCCCCTCGCGTTCCAGAATAGAATTCTCACCTGGTTTCCTGCCACTTCCGGAAGGTGCCGGTGATAAATTCGACCAGTTTGGGTATGCTGGCCATGGCGATGGTTAGGAGGTTGGAGCCTCTTTTATAATTATTGTATATCTCCATGGCCAACTCCATTAGGCCGGAACAGGTCTGGCCGATGAAGGTGGCCATCGACGTCGTCTGCGTTGTTTGCCTTTCACGCGGCTTGGTCGACAGCCTGGGCTTAGAAGCCGGTACGGGTGCTTCTGGTTGAGCTGCTGCAGGCGAGGTGGTGGATTTGGGGAGGGCGGGTGCAGAAATGGGGAGAGCGGGGTCTACCTCCATTTATACATCTGGGGTCACTTCTTGAGTGACAGTAGCCTCTTTCTTCTTTTTCGGCTTTTCCTTCTTCATCTTTGGCTTAGGCCCTGGGGCCTGACCTGTGGCCTGCTCTGAGGCCCTGGGGATGTGGTTGTTGGCCTCCGCCATATACTCCGACGCGGCTGTCGGTGGCAGCAGCGCCGCGTGTGGGGCTATCGGCCGTTGGGCTCTCACCGTGGTGATGGCCACGGGGCCGGCGCGCTTGTTGCGTGCCTCCCTTTTAAAAACCGGACAGGCTGTGCTTTTGGCCGGGGGGGCACCGGCAGAATTTGCACAAACTGGAGGGTCGGTTTTCGAGCGCTTGCAGTCGCGCGAGAAATGTTCTTCGCTGCAGTGAACGCAGGCGATTCTCCGGTGGCACTGCTTAGACGAGCGTCTAAACTGCTGGCATCTGTGACACTGGGTGGGGACCTTCTTTTCCCTCCACGCGTCGATCTGGATGCCAGGCAGTTTAAACATCCCGGGGACCTTGTAGATCTCCGATACAGCTGCCTCCGCTCTCTTTATGAGTGCAAAGAAAATGCACCCGGGTCTGCCCTGCCTTAACTTGACGGGCGTACTCGGGCTCAAACCCCAGGCGTTGCAACTCCGACATGATGTCCTTCGGGTCCGTGTTCTCTAACAGTCCCTGGATGGCTATTTTTATACTCCGCTCCTTCGGGAGGGAGTATGAGAACCAGCTGAGTCCCTCGGTACTTTTGAGGTCGCAGAGTTACCTCTGTACGATGCGGTATTCAGTCTCACACTTCGGCGAGAAACGCACCCCCTTGCCGAGGGGCTTTGCGTTCGGGCTGTGTCCAAGTAATTGTCGCAGCTTGCCGAGTGTTGAACCCAATTGGGCAACACTTCGACGTCGAGCGGCGGGTAACATGACTCACCTGGTTTTGGTTTTTCCCCGTTGGCGGGAGGCGGCACGGCGTCCTTATTTATGGCGCTAGCGGAATTCGACCCGCACGCTGATAGAGCGCTCGAGGTCGAAGCCGCTGTCGCTTCAGCGAAAGTGAAAGTGAGAGTGGGACGGGGAGTCTCCCTGTCTCTCTTCCTCTCAGACATCTTTTTTGGCGGTGATAAGGTAGGTGAATTTGCACTTACCTTGGGCTCCCTGGGGCGTGAGAGATTTTCTCTGATACTTGTGGCGTCGTCGTCGTTTCCTCCTCCGACTCCACTATGCAGTCGATCTCGACGACTGCTTCCGGCGGTGAGGTGGTCTGCGATGCTCTGTCCAGCTCCATTTCGTCGCTGCTCGACGACACGGAGCTGCAGATGCTTCCCTGGGCTCGGTGAGCGGCATAGTCCTTGTGCAGACCTTGGGGGCCTGCACTGAGGTGTAGAGAACACCTAATTCGGTGTGGACAGCCTACGCGTAAACTTCTCAGCGGCCTGATGGTTGCCGGGCGGTCCAGTGGGCGGTGTTCTGCACCGAAACTTCCTCGAAAATACTCGATAGGTTCGTCACGCACTAGCTGTCGCTTGTAGACTGAGCCGATCCTCACGTAAGGAAACGGACCCTACAGCGGGTCTTTCTATAAGAGTGCTTAAGTTTGCCCAACTAATACACAATGTCAGGGTAGCGGGAGTTATCGATAAAGGCAGCAAGCCTCTAGGTGGGAACAAAGTCTCCATACAGTTTAAAACAGCTGATGCTGCTAATTCATTCCTTATTGAAATTGCTTTAGTGAAAAATATCTGACACAAAACCCAAAATTTCATATTAATCGTATGGGAGTTTTAAGAGGTATTCCCACTGACTGGACCCTAGAGGAACTTATACAGGGCCTCACATATGCACGGACAGTTGGACCTATTATTTAAGCTAGACGCCTTAATAGGAAAATAACAAGGGATGGTGTAACTAACTGAACCCCAACTTCCTCATTAGTCGTAACATTGCAAAGACAGCTGCTACCAGCTACATTCCGAGGACTACAGCTGATATCACTTGCAATTCAATGCCGTAATTGCTGCCGTTTTGGACACGTTGCCGATCAATCCCGTTCAGCTCCTAGGTGCTTTAAGATCCTCTTGTACTATCCCTGAAGAGTCTTCTATATGCCTCCTATGCCTTGGCAGACAAAATGCAACAGATAGTAGTTGTCCCGAACATTCTAGACAAAAGGCTATAAAGATGGTTATGTGTGATGAAAATATTAGCTTCCTCAAAACTTCGCAACGATTTCGCCCCTGCCGTCCTTCGTACGCTGAAAAAGTTAGAACTATGTTTCCCCCCACCCCGTCTCCAACTCTAAGAATCAATTCTCAACAAACCACATCTCCACTGCGACGTCGTACAGGAAAACAGTATTCACCCCACGTCCTCTTCGTTCCTCTATAACGAAGTCATTTGGTGCAGTCCGACACAGTATTATTTCCTCTCCTCCAACCACCCTTCCTAATGGTTGTGCTTATAGCCAGAGGGAAGGTCATGAAGATCCGACTTCCATCACACCAAATGAAAACCTATTCCAAAGTCTAATGTCTGGAGATTATTTCTATAATTTATAAGTTTTATGATATATTTCCCCCAGAAACTCTCTCCATATTTGAGTCTCTAATTCCTTTTATTGGTCAGCACATTACAGTTCCTTCAATGGAACAGTAAGTGTGCGCCACAAAAAAAAAGTGAAGTCGTCTTTCTCCTAAATAAATATCATCCCGATGTCTTTGCAATTGTGGAGACATGGTTGCGCCCTGGTTCTGTTTTCCGGATACCGGGATATGCATGTCTCCGTGATGACTGAGATGGAACAGCTCCTCTTATTAAACATTCCCTTCCCTTCTCCCAGATCTCTATCCCTCAACACAGTAGTCATATTCAAATAGTTACCGCTAAAGTCTCAAGTCTTTTCTGTCCGTCTATATATATCTCACATCCCTTTATAAGTACAATTTCAGAGTTATAATCTCTCATTTCATCTCTTTCTTTAGTAGAAGTTGTTGTCTCTGGAGACTTCAATTGTCATAACCCTCTATGGGGCTCGATGCGAAGTTGTAGCAATTTTATCTTATTGAATTCTTCGATGATCTAAACATCTGCTTGATCAATGACGGGTCTGCCACCCGCAGGTGATATCATCTCCAAAGCAGAAGCAGTGTAGATCCAACTCTAGCCTCTCCAAGATTATCATCTTCCCTGTGATGGAAAGTTCTTCCCTTCTCCAACGGCAATGATCATTTCCCAATTCTAACATCTCTTAACCTGCTCTCCACTCCTTCTTCCCCTGATCCAAACCCATGTGGGTTAAATATAAACATTAAATTAGCTGACTATAATAAATTATCCATGACAGTAGACAACTTATTACGTTCTACTCCTCTTCTTACACCCAGTACACTCCTCTCTTCTTATGAATCATTTATATCTTACTTTATAGTTGCAGCAGATAAATCAATCCCATTAAAAAACTCTGCATGTAATAGAATCCCATCCCCCCTGATGTGGCTTTGAGTGCACAGAGCAAATACGAAAACGAAATTCAGCTGAATCAAACTTTCATTATAACCTTTCTTCCACACAACATTTTTTAATATACCAAAAGGTTACTGCTGGATCAAAACGACTCTTAAGGAAGAAGAAGCAGATTGGCGGGCGTAAATACTGCGAATCTATATCCCCATCTACTCCTCTATCAGTGATTTTCTGAAAACGGCAATAGGTTTATGCGCTCCTGTGTTCCAAACACCATTACCAGTAACATAATTGATTCTCGTCTTCCTGGATTTTTAGACAACCTTGCTCCTTCCTTTGTCCCAACCCTAGATTCATTTCTCTCCCTCTCTCCCTCTGCTCCTCCTTCTTCGAACTTATGAGTGTACTTGATGGTTTAAAAGGTTCTGCATCAGGGGATTGATGGGGTCCCTTATTCCTTTATTGTCAAATCCTCTATCACTACCAAAAATTATCTTCTTAATTTATGAAACTGTATATTTGACACTGGCATTATTCCCCTCTCTTGTAAAACACAAATTATAATCCCGATTTTAAAACTAGGTAAGGATCCATCAAACCCTAAATCATATAGGCCGATTGCCCTCTCCTCTACCCTTTCAAAAATTTTTGAACATTTAATTAAAAATAGGCTTGAGTGGATTGTTGAGAATAAAAAAAAATCTCCCCAATGGTCAATTTGGTTTTCGACGAGGCAAAAGTACATTAGTTAGTCTTAGTATTTTAAGCACTGATATTCGGCGCTCATACTCAAGTAATGAATCTGTAGTAGATGTCTTTCTTGATATCTCTGCTGCATACGATAATGCCCCACTTGCTTTGCTCAGGCAAAAAATGCTTCATCTGAACTTACCAGTGTAGATAGTCAACATTATTAGTAGCCTCTTCATAAGAAGAATAATCATGGTGCGAGTTAATGGGCAAAATCATGATTTAAAAACAGTGTGGAAGGGTTTACCGCAAGGGTCAGTTTTGAGCAACCTTGCTTTACAATATATGTGACTTGGACAGAACTGTTATCAGCTTTTGCAACATTTTACAATATGCAGATGATATAGTACAATATTCCTCCTCCAAATCCATAATGGACACCAATACTAATACCTGCTTAGCACACCAGAACATGGATAATTGGCTCAGTGAACATGGTCTGACATTGTCTCCGAGTAAGTCCATTGCCGTTGTATTTATACGTAAGGATACAATGCCAGACATTTCAATATCGGTCTACAACAACTCAATTCCAATTTCAAATGTAGCAAAAATTTTAGGCGTGTTTCTGGATTCAAAATTAAATAGAGTACATCATCTGAATTACATATGTAATAAGGCTGAGAAATGTGTAAATATGTTGCGTTCTCGTTCCGGTGTTCGATGGGGTGCTCACCCATTTAATCAAAAGACATTATGCAATGCCATTATTCGGAGCCATTTTGACTATGCCACTTTTGTATTAGACCCATGTAATTGCACAGCTATGAACAAAACTTATAAAAATACAATCTAAATGTATTCTTATAATTATAGGAGCAATGAAATTATCTCCGATTAATGCCCTTCAGATTGAGTGTCTAGATCCTGCGCTTCATCTTCGGCGACAATTTCTATGTGAGACGTTTTATGTTAATATAAGTTCTTTCTTATTTCTGATTCTGATCATCCACTATATAATAAACTACAGGACCTTGCTCGGCTAACCACCACTTTTTCATATTGGTCCCATAAAAAAACCCTCTTTTGGTTTCAACTTTTAACAAAATTCAGGAGCTCCCCTTCCCGCCAAATCTCTTCCTTGTGTAATCCCATTTCAATATCTGATGTTTCAACCCTAAGTTATCCTAGATTTTGGCATTAAAAAAAATTGTCCTAATGCTAACAGTCTATTTCAGACAATTTTAACTAATGACTGGAAAAACTGGATCACAATATATACAGTTGCATCTAAAACCGATGAAAATAGTTATGTTGGATCTGCTGTTTGGATCCCCAGTTTCCAAATTATTTTTAATTTTAGATCTCCCCCTATTTAATCTGTATATGCGTGTGAAGTTATAGCCATATAAGAAGCAGTTTTGTATGTTAAATCACGTCATCTTAACAAATCAATAATCTTTACTGACTGTTTGAGCTCTCTGCAAGATCTCTTATATACCAAATAAAGGAAGCTTTATATGATTGCTACCTATTAAATATTGGCCTGGATACCTGGCCATAAATATATTGTTCGTAATAAGAATGCCGATGCCTGTGCTAAACAGGCCATTGCATTGGGAATAAGTCCTTATAATAAAGTATATACCAGAGATCTTAAGTGTACAGTCCGTCCAGTTATGTTTAAATCCTGGGACCAACTCTGGCAAAGAACCCAATTAATTTCAGGCCAATGTTACTGGCAATTGAAGCCATCCAACTTTGGTTCTTTAAGTATAAAAACATTAAAAAAGAATCACATCTCTCGACTAAGATTAGGAGACTATTTTTCCACTGTGTTTCTGGCTAAAATTCACATCCGCTATAGTTTCATATCGCATCGCATAAATTCAATTTATATCATCGTTAACAATGTAACCCTCTGTTTGTGTATAACTACCTATTAACCAATTGATCGTGTTTTTGTATATTATAAACTTTAATCTAGCATATTATGTTTGTCTTTTTTATAAATCACATATCTCAAGTACCGCACAAAATTAGCTTTGGTTCGAGTTGTGATCATATTTATCGCGCTTATAAAGAGATAAAACAAAAATGCATTCAGTGTGATTTTTGATAAATTTAGGCTTCCAAATTGCTGTATAAAAATTATCAGGATTTCTTTTAAAAAAAATCGATCATAGTACATCTTTACAAAAAGAACTGATATAAGCCGTTTCATCGAGTAAAAAAACCTTAAATGGCGGATTTTACAGCTATCTCACTCATAAACTATTGCTGTCTTCGTCACATTTAATAAACTGTAGTCTGCTCTCTCTCGAAGCAAAAGAATAATTGAAACGCACATTTTTTTAAATAGCTTTCTGTTACTACTTTAAGTATGTTGATATTTAATCTTTTTCAACTTGCTTAGTTCTTAAATTGTTGTTGTTATCCATAGCTAACTATTTTTTTATGTAGTATAAGGGTCAAATGGGAAGTCGGAGTCTTTGGTGACTATCATATGATATCCCTCGTGTATTTTTCTATTTAATAATAAGTTATAATTGTAAGTTATTAACTGGAGAAAATAAAGTGTTTGTAAAGTATAATTACTCGACAAATTGTTAATGTAAAATTAATATAAGATGTCTTACTACACATATCATGAACAATGAAAGCATGAGTAACAAATAAATATTATGATACATTATCCACCATTATTATGTTAACAAATAAAAAATATGTTAAACGCTTTTATTGACGCTACCGCTCGCTTGTGTCAGCGAGAGTACACGTCCACCATTTATAATTCTTTTCTTTATTGTAACGGCTCTTTTTTTTTTCGGAGGGACCTACGACTGATTGGCGACGCTTGTCCGGCCTTAACAGTTCGAATGACTACGAAATACTTTTGTGTCTTCAGGTTTAGGGAGACGATAGGGGGATACTTAATTCCCGCAGATGGGAAAAGACAATCCGGAATTTTATTGTGGGCGTTACCCTTTGGTGATTATTATTGGGAGCGAAAAGGGGGAAACTCCCCACACTAGTGGGACGGTGCGAGCACGATGCCGTTTAAGTTGTGGTGTCGTGGGTAAGGATAATTGAGCTCGTTTAGTGTTTGGCTTATCTGAGGAGGCCGGCTTCCTCACCCCCCCCCTCTGACAGGAGGGGTTGATTTGCGATACAAATCGACAAAAGCCGTGTACTTGATTTATTTATTATTATTATTAGAGCTCTTTACGGTCGCGTTATTTGATTTCTACAAATCTAAGCTCTCAACTTACGGATTCGAACTTGGGCTCGTTTCCGTAAGCGGTGTGTGAGTTTGTCATGCTCATATCTTTATTTATAAACTTGACATTTATATCTGTCACTTTAGTCGCCGAGATTTAAAAACAGACTATAAATGGTATGAAGGTTTAGGCATTGTCTCATCTTAACTTTCGCATCTAGTTAGTGATTTGGTGTGTTAAAATGTACTTTATTAGTGGATGGGTTATGTGCTTCTGATATATTGCTTACGTGCATATAGTAATGTCGTCCTAGCTGAATTTCAGCCACGGTGGCCGGCTCTATTCATCTATAGATACTAACCAACTGCACAGGACATACCATAGTGCACGAATGTGTGCGGCAGGCATAAATGCACTCTCTGTTCACTCCTATTCCGATGGGACGGCAATCCAACAGGACCAGAGAGAAAACAAAATATATGCACTTTGGAACTCAGAGGCAGGTTTGGAACCCTCTGAACCATTAAATCTAATGCTATTTAGAAAGCGTATACACAAGTGGGACGAACCTCGAAATTTACGATATACCCTGGATAGCCATCTGAGATTTGAAAAGCACGTGGCCGAGACCATTCGAAACTGTGTTTATAGGCTTAAGGTCCTCTATAAAATAAGGCCCGTTCTCACAGTGGAGCTTGGCGAGCAATTGGTGGAAACTCTTGTTTTATCAAAGTTAAATTACGCCGATACAATTTATGGACCTGGTCGTCCGGCTCGATCGCTTTTGCTACTTAATTCCGGGTAGAGCTCATGTCGCACCATATTTATATAATCACTCAATACTCAAAATTAAATTACAACGCAAACACCACCGCCGGCACTTCTATATGACAAATATGATTTGGATCACATCACGTGGGCAAACTGCGCAGCAGCTTGCTACCCGCCCGCACAGAATTGCCGCCTACACAGGATGCTTCCGATACACAGCTGCGAAGGTGTGGAACAACTTACCACCACCAATCAGAACGCCCAACAGCATATGTATCTTCAGCCGTCGATAAAAAGAATTTTTCATTGAAGAACAATGGAGAATAGATATGGCAATAGGAAATGTGTCTAGTACATAAGTAATAATACGTATTTCTATTGTTTTTGTGTTCGTCTTGTTTTGTTTTTGTCTGGTATTTGTACTGGATTGTGTTTCTTTTGTACTGTACTGTATTTTCCTATATTATTATTTTAATTATTATTTAATTCATCTGTCTCCTGTGTGTAAGGTAGGTAAGCGTTCTTTCTCTTTTATTAAACCTTTATTTGTTTTCTATTCACTATTGCGGTAATGATTTTTTTTCTATTTTAATTTTATTTGTGTGTTATAAGCATACTAAAATTTTATTTAATAACGGATGAGCCAAAAGACATCTTTGACGCATCATCTTCTTGCTGGTTTGGTTGAAAACCCATGCCAGGTGTCATGTCTACCTTGAGACCTGACATATGTCTACTCAAACCTTTATGCTACTCCCTTGGGGTTACGCTATTTTTTTGTCGTAATGTAATATTGTTATTGTCATTATGTGTAAATCGGTTGTTGTGATTTGTTATTGTTGCCTCTCGTGTTGTGAGCAAATAAATGATTTTCTTTCTTTCTATTACGTTTGGAAAAGTATTATTAAATATATTAACTATATAAGTCATTTCCTGTGTTTATCTGCACAGGAAATTACTTAAATGAGTATATAATATTAAATCGCAACAAAATTAAAATACAAACACAAACTAGGCAGACAAGCTAACTGAATAGTTATTGTTAAAAGTTGTCGAACACAATCACTAAAACTTAGATGAAAATTATTTTAACATAACGTTAAAATATATATTTACTATTAACAATTCAACAAAGCGTCAATTAATAATAAACTTGAAAAAAAGGGAATATTAGAATTTAGATATCCAAACTGTTAAAATTTACAATGTATACAGTACTTGTACAATACACATTCAAATGCGCGCATAATGTAACATGCGTCTCGTTCCCTCTATAGTTGTAAGGTACGTAATACCGCCATCGCGACCGCCTCGACATAAATTAGAAGTGGTACAAAATACAATTTTGAGCCTCTTGTATGTCATACTCAACACCATAGACGTATGCATGTTTTTCTTTATAGAATAGGGGGGTAACGAGTAATCGGAGCCTTTTCGACATCGACTGCCGACGGCCATGAACATCCACATTCCTCCTTCTCCATCCCCAATGGGCCACCGGCTACTCACAGACCGCGCGAAATGCAACACTGAAAGCGTCACTTTACGGCGGTATTATGTGAGCGAAAGGTACCTCCCCGGTCGAGCTGGCCCAGGTCCGTTTCATAGGAGGATGTAGTGTTATACACTATGCATGGCACAACCTCTTAATTATGCTTTCTTTATAACATCCAATTAGCTAAAAAGAATAATGTCACTTTAACCATATTAATAGCTACACAAATGTACAGAGTTTTTTGGTCCTGAAGTCTGGTAAAACGTTCAGTAGATAAGTAGGCTACTACATTCACATTACTACACTCCACACTGCCAAAACGATAATTTACCTATCAATTTAGTTGTGAAACACTGTCTGAATTAAACATGATCTTAAGAGCCAGCGGCACATGGCCATTGACTTGCTAATTACCACTAAAGATTTAACTAATCCGAGTCCGACAGTTCACGAACATGGAGTTTCGGCGTGCTTGGCTATAACCGAACTTCGAGTGATAATTGGTAGCAATTATGACTCGAAGTTCGGTACATTAATTTTTAAGTCGAATCTAGAGCAGATCGAATGGCTGTTGTAAGCGGCAAGCACGAGGCATCACCATTTGGGCATTAAGTCAGGACGGCATGACTGATGACCGGGGAGGCAGCGCCACATATAGGGGAGGGTTAAGAAGGCTGTAGACCCAGGCTCACTAAAGGAGGACTAATGAAAATTTTTATAAACTGAAATATTGAATGAGTAAGCCCTCTCAACTCCAAAACACTAACAAAGACCGGGTGACCGAATGATGGAATCGTAAGTCGTGATGGGTCATCAGAATGGTCATTTATTTACCTTTAATAAGCAACTGGTATACAATGTGAATTTATATAACCAAACTGCCCATTTGCTACCACGAAAAGGACCCAATTTCATGTAGGTGTTCTGCCAAAATAAGACAAGATGTATCATTCTCATATCCTTTTATTCCAAAGTTAGTAAAAAGCTCAAAAAATATATCGACGTACCTATCACATAAAAGAGAAATAAGTAGCTTAATCATAAGAGAATTTTTGTTAGAAAATTGGTCCCTACAAAAATTGTAGTAGTTTTAATTCACTGTAAGGTTACTACAATAAAATGAACCTGTATTATTCTTATAAAGTTCTGTAAAAATCAAAATTAATTAATTTTGCCAAATTAGTAGTAGTAACAGACGGTCCAGGATGGATGCGAGTAGCAGGAAATCGGCCATCTTGGCGTTCATTGCGAGAGGCCTCCGTCCAGCAGTGGACCGATATCGGGCTGATAATTATGATAATGATGAAATGTGAAATTATGCATGAGAAACAAGTGAAGTGTTTCAATTGTCAACTCATCCACAATTCCGCAGCAATAGGGAAACTAAAGAACCAATTTAACCAGAACTTATAATGTCCTGTACCTATAGTTTGCAACTCGTTCTGGAGGCTTGACAAGTCAATCAGTAATATCTTAGATATATGTTAGTAAACTAACAAATTTAATGGATTTTTTATGACTTTGTCATGTGTAACAATTCAATAACAAGTAACAATTTTAAAACATACATTTAAAGTATTTGTAAATGGACACAAGTATGCAATAAGCATATTGTCATGTCTTCATTCCATATTTACTCACAAATAACATTAAGGTACATGACATGGCATATATATATTGTATATATTGTAACAAGTACCTTATTAGTGATAAGAAATGCAGGTGCCGTCCTGCTTATAACATGTCCGGACAAATAATATTAATTACTCATTGATAAATCATCACCTACACCTTATCTATCTATACCTATCTTCAGTCAGTTTTAAAAGATTATAAGTTGTTTCTGTTAAATCTTTCTTTAAGAAATATACTTGTTTAAATATTGTTTCCATAAAAATATTTTATAATATATTTATTTTAAATTCAACGGTTGCAATTCACTTGATCTGCATTTGAAGGTTAAATGTCTGACCTTAGCATAATTACTGGAGTTAACAATTGTATCGGTATTGTTTGGGCGTTTTGAAATACATTTGCTGCTTGTTTCAGCTGTACAATTGAAAATTAAATCTCTTGACTTCAATCCCTCACTTTATTGATATAGGCAATGTTTTGTTTAGCAAGATCATGCCTAACAATTGTATGACCTTAAAATGACCTTACAAGTATTGCTGTTTACCGATACTGTAAAATGGAATGTTTCCTCTTGAAATGTTAAAAAAGCCCTTATATCTATTATTATGCTGAAAATAAATTATAGAAAGTAAAAATGCACCATCACCACACCTACAAGAATAGTATATTATTCAAGTGTAGGTTTTTGCCATTTATAGGAACCTGAATACTTAAAGTTATAGTTAGCCAATAGATCATCAGCCTCTGCTGGGCCCCGAGATCCATAGACATAAGGAACAGGCTTAATTTTTTCTTTTTCTAGTTTTTTCAAGACTGGCGTAAATATTCTCCATGCCTCTTTCAGCTCGTCATTTCTTACAAAGTGCATTTGGGTACCCGTAAAAACATCCAGAATCAACCTTTCGTAAGCATCAGGTACGTTGCTTTCTCTATATCTCATACTATATGTAAGATCCAACTCAGTCTCCATCAAATCAAACTTCATTCCTGGAGACTTGCTCATCATCTTCAAATACAATGCTTCCCCGGGTTGGACTCTTATCACTAATTCATTTCTCTTTGTATGCCCTTCAAATATGTCCCCGGGTACATCTTTATATTGTATTCTTACCTCTGCTTTTCTTTCATTGAGAGCTTTCCCACAGCGAAGAATAAAGGGTACACCTTCCCATCTTGAGTTGTCAATATATATAACAGCAATAGAATAAGTTGGTGTAACTGAATCTCTAGGTACGGTTTCATCATCAAGATAACCCAACTTCTCATCGCCTTGACCATTACAATTTCCAATATACTGTCCTACCAAAATATTTTTTATTTCAATTGGCTTTATATGTCTCAGAACTTTAACTTTTTCATCTCGAATATCATTAGGATTCAAAGTAACAGGTTTTTCCATAGCAACTAGAGAAAGAATTTGTAAAAGATGATTTTGCATCACATCTCTGATAATACCAAAGTCATCAAAGTAGCCACCCCTGCCTTCTGTACCAAATGGTTCTTTGAAGGAAATCAAGACCGAAGCAATGTTCTCTCTATTCCAAGAAGGACTGAAAATTTGATTGGCAAATCTAATTGTCATTAAATTTTGAACCATTTCTTTTCCAAGGTAGTGATCAATTCGATATAGTTGTTCTTCTTTGAACAGGCTAGCCAAGTGAGTACTTAATTTATCAGAGGATTCATCATCTCGTCCAAAAGGTTTTTCTATGATGACCCGAGTGTATCCTTTAAGAGCAATACATGCCTTCCTAATATTTACTGTTACATCTTCAAACACTGTTGGTGGCACTGCTAAGTAAAATATTCTGTTAGCCACTGGACCTTTTTCATATTTATTTATACTTTGATCAAGGAACTCGTAATCAATTCTTTTGTCGTATGATCCAGATACATAATCGTTCGCGGCCCAAAATGCTTCATATTTCTCTTCTTCACCGGCGCGCACCTTTAAATACTTTTTACATTTTTCACGTACTTCGGCAAGTGTTTGTTTAGTCCGAGCATAACCAACAAACTTTGTGTTTGCTGGCAAAAGATTGTCCCTGTACAGGTACCAAATTGTTGGATATATTTTTTTCTTCGCAAGATCTCCAGAAGCGCCCAATAATACAAAAGTATGTGGATATTGGAAATCTTTTTTATTTTCCATTTTAATATTATGTGGAACGCCAATAATTTATAAATTTTAAATATTAAATTTAAAAGGCACTAATTGTTATAATAAAGTCTTAACTACTTGACAAGTCGCGACTCGGGCAGTTACTGCTTCCTAGCAACTCGTTATTACTAAAATGTTTTGTAGTGTAAGTTAGTTAACTTGAGTCGTGAAGTTTAACAACTCCTCTAAACATCAGAAACAAGTTGGAAAAGTCACTGTCAACTGTCATAATTTCAAGAAACGAAACTTATTCTTTTTGAAGTTCTAATAATCTTCTAAAATGTTGCGTAGATAAAAATTGCCACCCAAACTAAGATTTGGAATAGATAGTAAGCACTATGTAAAATTATTGCATGCTATCTTCGATCAACTAAGCCACTAGATACACGATAGCAGAAAAAAAAATCACAGTTCACACTTTGGAATAGACATTTTCATTTAATATCATTTGATCGTCCAGACATTAAACTTGCCACAATGCTCCGAAAAAAAATTGTAAAAATACAGGACGTTAAAAAAATTGAGTATCATTTTATTAGTAACCAACGAGCCGCCCCGGTTTTGTCCGTTAAAAACAGGGGCCAAATTATACACTGAAACCTTCCTCGGGAATCGCTCTATTAATATTCGATGAAAATGTTATTAAAATCTGTTTAGTAGATTTAAAAAAAAATCGATAATATGCATGCGGACAGCTTTTGGGGAACATGTCAGGAACATTTATTTTGGAGATACATGTATTGACATTCTATGTTAGTATTACCCATTGATGATGAATCAAATTGACCGGTAAAACTACTTAGATCCTATTAAATTATCGAAGTGTGTACCTCACCTGTTCGTCATCGTTAGATCAAAAATATTAACTTTTCTATTTTCATTAAACGAATACTGTTACCTACATTCCCTTATTACAATTAGGTAGATATAACTTCGTGAAGGAAGGCCATAGAAGGTTACAGTTGGGTTGGGCAGCATTCCGGAAGCTTCGTCACATTCTCACGTCGCCTATACCGCAGAACTTGAACACAAAAGTATTCAAACAATGCGTTCTAACCGTGATGACCTACGGGGCCTCTTAATTTAGGACTGGTCTGCAAGTTTACGGTAGCTCAACGGGCTATTGAACGTGCTATGTTGCTTCCCTGTCCGACAGAATTCGTGAAGAAAATAAAGGTATCCGACATCACGCTACAAATAAGTTAGCTGAAGTGACAATGGGCTGGTCACATACTCAGAAGAACAGATAGCAGATGGGCCAGTAAGGTTCTGGAGTGGAGGCCGCGTTTAGTTAGTTATATATGTGTGTGTGAGACTACTATATAATATACTACTCAAAACAAAATCAGGGCCCCTAAGATTTTTTTATATATCATGAAAATAATAAGCCATTAACTCGTTTAACTTATGAAACTACAACTAATGTTATTGATTATTTAATTCATTGATGAAATTTATTAATTATAACATAGGCTAACAATTGCTTAAAATAATGGTCATGAATTTTTTTATGTTCATAATAAAATTGGCCATTTTGAATGAAAAACATGAACAAAAGAAATCACCGGAAAAACACAAACTGCTGTTCTAGACACTTTTGTTTCTTCTTTTTGCTAACGAGTATGTCCTCCTCTCTTGGCAATACACTCCAGAAGCCTCGTATGCATACTCTGGATTAAATTCCTCACGTTTTCATCTGGAATCTCTTGCTCATTCTCTCTAACTCTTCGTTTCAATTTGTCCCACAATTGCTCGATCGGATTTGAATCCGGACTGTTAGCTGGCCATGATAATACCTCAATATGGGACCCTTCTAGGACAGTTTGGGTTGATCGAGCTGTGTGTGTACGGGCATTATCTTGCACCAGAATGAATCCAGGCCCCACTTGCTGTGCAAATGGGATCACTTGAGACTTGATGACGTCCTCGATCTAACGTTTTGCAGTTACGGTACCCGAATTTAAAATGGTGAGCTCGGTTTGACCGCGTAAACTAATCCCACCCCAAACCATTACGTTGGGACCACCGAAACGGTCAACTTCGTGAATGCAGGACTCCAAAAACTACTCGCCGGATCGTCTTCACACTCTAACACGCCGATCATCATTAAGAAATTTTACTTTGCACTCGTCTGCAAAAAGAATCTTGCCCCACTGATTAATCACCCAGTTCAAATAATGACGGGAGAATCTTAATTGGTTTGCACGTTGAAACCTGCTCAGAGGAATCCGAACAACTCGTCGTCTTGACGTTTGCTGGTGTTCGTGCAATCGATTACGTATAATTAGATTAATGACACGGATACCCGTTGTCAGCCGTAGGTGGTGTACGGGCCGTTACTGTACGATCACGACAAGCACTTAGTTGGATGTACCGATCCTCATGAGTCGTTGTTATGTGAACTCTTCCTGAACCGGGTGTCCTGGCAACACCGCCAGTGTCTTGGAAGCGATTCCATACATTTTGGACTTCTTTACGAGAAAAACCCAACTGCAAACCCACGTAACGCTGAGAACGTCCTTCTTGAATCATAGTTATGGCTCTGGTTGCTGTAATTTTATCCATGTGCCTTCGTACTGGTGACATGATTAACGCGAGATGATCAATGAATCAATTAAAATTGAAAAAGTAATACTTTTTTCCTAAAATAACCAAAACACGTTAAGAAGACAATCAAAGAAAAACATAAGAATTACATTTAATTTTTTTTTCTGATTGCTAATACTTTCAAATTAGGAACAATAAAATAAAAAAAGCGTAGAAGAGATCACAATGCGAAAGAGTTCGTAATATGAATATAATGCTACTTATCAGTTACATTCAGTTAACTAAATTGCACTTAAATGTAAAGAAACTAGTGGCCCTTATTTTGTTTTGAGTAGTATATATTACCCTCAGGTAATAGAGAAAGGGAAGGAAATCCAGCGCCGTAAGATTGTTCGAAAGAGACAGCAATTGTAGTATAATCTCTGCACCTCTTCTTTTCATACGTTTGCGCATGCGCATGCGACTTGCAAAGTTAGATTACTTTCCCATCTTCCTTCTGTAGTCTCCATGGTTCATGACGGCTAGTGACAGTCATATAATTGCATATGCATCACTTTACTATCATCATCATCGTTGTCAGCCTTTATCGGTTCACTCTTGGACATAGGCCGTACAACAGGGCTATAGTGTTTCTAGATGATTTCAGTAGCCAACTTACGACAAGCCGAATTTAATTTTGTTATATGAAATATGACAATAACAATTGTCATACATGCTTATTATTGGCAACATTTACACTACTGTCAGCTGAGTTTACGTCGAGCAAAATAATGGTGGTGTTATGATTGAAAAACATTATAGTCTTGGACTTGTGTGATCGTTAAATTGCCAATAAGTTTATTTTGCAAGCAAAATGAGACTAAATGTTCCTATTTTTTTAAATATGGACCGACGTTATACAAAATTTTATTTTTAATAATTAGTTATAGGGGTTTGGGTAAGTGTATTGTGTTGTATCTTTGTTGTTCGTACGCCAAAATTATTACGTACCATTCTGGAGATCACAAGTGCAATTGAAATGATCTTTTAACGTTAATCATTTTTTTTTGTTAAAGCAAAAAGTTACATTGAAAATATTTAATTTTAGATGAATTCGAGACGTCAGTGTTTATTGTGAGTAGATAGATATCTGCCTTGTTGTAGAGCGTGGTCATTTTGATCTGTGTAATAATGTATAATATTTGCCCTTTTATATATTTTGCACTTCAATCCATCGAAAAATGTATTACGTAATAAACTTTTCAAACTGTTTTTGAAATTAGAATTAACAAATGTTGTATAAAACTTTGCTTACTTTTTGATATTATTATTATTATTCTACTTTCTCACTATACAATGGACCTCCGGTAACCCGACAAACATTGTTCAGGACAGTGGCGGACTATCGAATTTGACGGATTGTAGACCACTGCCCACCCCCTATAGTCTGGATTTTTTTACAAAAGAGTAACCTTATAGTCTGACAATTTACATATCCAATGATAGGCTTCTATATGTTATATGTACATACCTTGAAGTACAGATCATACTTAATTTATGTATTTCGAATTTAGTAAATTAAATAACAGAGAGTTTATGTTCTAATATAGACCAAGTTACCAAAATAATCAAGAATTATTAATCAGATAAAAAAAAACATGTAGTAAATTTATCAAATTATGAAGCTTACAAATATTCATAATTTTTTTTGTTTAAGGTTGTTATGATGCCAGATCAGAGCTTTGTCACTTGGTCTTCTCAAAAGTAAAAGATTATTGTAGAATGTACCATTCTCTTCAGCCTGACTTACTCTTAACTGAGTCTTGTGCTGTGAACTTGTGAAGCAGTTGCATTCATGTCATCATTATCTTCCTGATTGTTTGTTGTATAATTAGAAACCTCTATAATGGTCTCTTTGTCAGACATGTCATGAGGAACATGTAATAATCAAAGTGATGTGGGACTATAGGGGGCACCGGATTAGACAGGGGCTGGATTATCAGGTGTCCACTGTACTTCAAAACTTACTGAACATTATTTGGTTTGTTGCATTTCAAATTGTCTTTACTAAATCATATTTTTGTTGTAGCTCGAATGGATTTTCACAGGGACAACAATAACAAATTGCAGTTTTGATTGAAATTATTTGTCTGAAACTTATATACAAAAATAACAATGTTATATGTGTTTTACGTAGACTCTGGTCAAATGACCACATATGACATGAGCCTGACATTGCAAACGTAAGTCTCACTTATTCTTTTGTATTTCTATTTTTTTTTTATAATTTCAACCATAATTAAATTTTTAGAGTTGCTAGTCTAAAAGTTGCAATAGAGAGAAAGACAAAAATTCCTGCTAATTCTGTAGTCCTCCTGGTAAGTGGAGGCGATGTGCTTAAACCGGAAAATATGGTCTCATCATATAGTGCCGGAACAGACACCAATCCAATATACATGTTCAGTAGACCAACGTTCAAGGAAAGTCATATTAAACAATCTAGTAAGTATTAAAACATTTTATTATTTTAAAAACCTTCAATTGGAAATGCAACTTTATTTCATCTTGCTATTTAGGAACATCCCTATTCCTTTTGCGTACTCTGTGGGCAGGTGGCTTCCACTGAGTTAGCACTTGCATAATTTTCATGAATTAATACAGTTAAAGCTCCTTCTTTGTTGTTAATGTTATATGTTGTGACCATATTGCTGTATTTGTGGCAACAAAGTATGTAGTTAATACAATTAAAATTGTTCATCATCTTTTCTTCTTCTTCTCTTTTGTTAGAAATGGCAATAGGCCATCATAGGTTAACAGCTGCCAATGTCCAAGTTGACAAGAGCACTGATTTTCAAGATTTATCGGTTTCAAACTTATGCCAAAGTGATGAGATTATAAATTTCTTGTTTGAATGTAGATAATCTAAAAATGACATATGAAAACATTACAGGACATACACAAACGTACACAAAATCTGTTTAAATGTAGGGGAGTACACAAGTGGCCTATACGCAACCTGCACATAGCCAACATTGTTTCTTTGTCTGTGACGGGAAACGAGAAAACCAAGGTTTAGAAGGAATATGAGGTTGGATATCATAAATAGCGGCCTTTAAAAAGATCTAGTTTTGCATAGCTGTAGAGATCGTGAAAATAACTTATATTATGATGTAGGCAGCCATTTGATACGGCGTCTTTTGCAAATTGATCCACAATTTCATTCCCGAGAATACCATTACGACCAGGTAACCAAGCTAATACAACCTCAATGTTCCAAGAAAAACATTTGTAAAGAATTTCTTTTAATTCTAAAATAAGAGGAAATTTAGAATTAGAAACGAACTGGTTTGACCCGGTGGTTTGTGGATAGTACTCAAAGAGTCCGCGAAAATTATAGTTTTGTTTAAGTGGTGACATTCTATAAATTTAACTGCCTTTAGAATAGCTATGGACTCACCTGTGAAAACAGATGATGATATTAGGATATTTAAAACTGGGGAGAGTATTATATTTGGGGATCCAAACTGCCGAACCCACATAGCCTTCTAGTGAGGGATCTGGGTATATAGGAAGCCAGTCACTCCAATCCTTCTCTATAATACTATTAAAAATTGAATTGGAACCTGAATCATTCAATTAAGTGTTTGAAAATGTATGGCGACGTCATCGGCATACTGTAGAATGTTGCAAAAGGGAGTAACTGACTGCTCAAGGTCCGAAGTGTAAAGGTTATACAATAAGGGGCTGAGGACTGAGCCTTGAGGAAGGCCTTTCAAAATACGTCTCAAAGACGAACTCCATAACGGATCTATTGTTCTGTCCGTGAGTGAGCTGCAGATGAAATTACAAAGTTTCTCCGGAATGTTCAGCTTAAACAATTTGTTTCTGAGCAAAGGAAGAACCACATTATAATGTGCAGCTTCTATGTCTAAGAACACACCAACGAGGAATTCATTCTTAGAAAATGCTATGCGGATGTCAGTGGAAAGGGTGGCCAAGCTATCACTAGTACTCAAACCTTTTTTGAACCCAAATTGGGACTTAGCCAGCAAGTCATTACTTGCCACGAACCATTCAAGGGGGGCTTTAATCATGTGTTCCATAATTTTAAATAGGCAAGAGGAAAAGGCAATAGGACGGTAAGAAGAATCTAAATTTGGATCTTTATCATATTTGAGTATAGAAAGTACTAACTGGTTTTTCCACAAAGGAGGTACATGACCCAATTGAAAAAAAAAATGTTAAGGATGTTTAGAAAGAATGTTTTTGAGGCAGAGGCAGATTTTATGATAAAGACATAAGGAATGCCATCTAGACCAGGAGAAGTATTTCTAAGGATATCCAACGCGGAAAAAATTTTGACATTGAAAATGGATCCTCAAATTTGATGGGGGACACTTGGTGGAGCTAATTAATCTACAAAGCCTTCATACCAAAGATATTGGGCATTGCTTGGTAAATCCCTTACTAAAAAAGCACGGCGAAATCGTTTAATTTGTCTCCATAATAAAACTGCGGGTGTACGTGGGCGTAATAAATAAAATACGGTGTATTTTTATTAAAATACAGAAGGATATCCAACCTAATCTCTTCTTTTTTTCTAAAGAGACGCTTTGCCAGGGCTGATATTCCTTTTAAAGACAAGGAAATTATCCATTGTCACAAATAAACAATATGTTTCATCAGCTTTTTTCCTTTGGTGAACCATGTCACTACATTTCGCATCCCACCAAGGTGGAGAAGGTTTAAATGGGGCATGTTTTTTGAGTGGGATCTGCTGAAGATGACAGACATGAAACGAAATTATCATAACAGTCCCCTAAATTTCCGATATTAATGTTAGGCAAAGAACTCACACTAGAATCACAATCAGCTGCAAATAGATCCCATTTTGCTTTTGTCAGTTGATATTTTAAAAGAGGATTTTTATTGAAACCATTGAAAGAAATGGAAGGATTGGTAAAAATAGTACGAGCAACTTCAGAATATGCTCGGTTTATTGCAGAGAAACGTGATGCAGCTTCCACATATGAAATATTTTCTTGGGCCATGGTGGTTCAACTCTTATATATGGAGAAGTGTGATCTTTCACAGTTTGAACACTTGGCTTCAGGTGATATTACACGATCTACCTGTGTGCTCTTTGGCACATTTGAAGCACTGGCTTTGATCGGCATTTGTCAGCCACATCACCAAAACGACAGCAACTGAGGCACTGGATTGTGGGGAATTGGTACAGTTCTATTGGTAAGGCAGTGTATAAACAGAAAACTCTGGATGGAAGGACCTGACCACTAAATGTCAACGCAACCGAGCCTGTTGGGATCCAAATAGTATTACCGTCAATCGAGGACTTTCGTTTAAGACGTCTGGCCTTTAGAATGGAAATCTGGGACATTAGTAGAACTAACAAATTCTTTCATGGACATATCTATCTCTGTGGGATCATTTCGATCGACACTATACGAGTAACATTGTAAGTTGGAACAGTGGATTAATGTGAAAATCATTGGCTGCTTTTGGAGACGAAAATTCCACGCTAATCCTGGTTTTTTTTTTTTTTTTTTTTTTGTTGACGAAGGGGAATGCATTTACGCATGATACCTGGGAGCCCGGGTAGACCCCCAGACCTATGTTGGACTCGGCCATTGGGTAGCAATACCAACTAAACCCCTACGGGAGCCATCAGCCGCTATAAGCAGATCCCGGATCTGCAGGCAACAGGACCCCTCCAGCGACAGGCTGGCCTCGGCGAAAAGGCCAGACTTCACCTCCTCGGAGACTGTCCGGCTACTCTAAGACAGTCCCCACGACGCCGTGTCATTGGAAGTGGATCGGGTTCCCATCCCGGCCCGACACGGAACACAGGGGCACTACTGAAGGCGCTGCAGATAGCGCCTCTTTCGTACCCCCATTCGTCGGCGGCGGGGGGAGGCCGCGTCGGCAGCCTCCTCTCTCACCCGCTCGTCGGCTTCCTTCTGGGACATGTGCTGGGCCGAGTCCACCGCCGCGTCACAATCGTGACGTCGAGTCGTCGGCTCCCTGCGGGCCGTCTTGCACAGATACTCACCGAAGCAACCATGCCCGGTGAGCACCTGCGTTAGACGGAAGGTGAGGGGTTTGCGCCTACGGCGCATCCACCGCTCGAGGACCGGGCGCAAGGCAGCCGTTAACTCTCTACCGTACGGCTGCCCCCACCTCTGCATTAACGCCACATGCCCTAGCCGGCGAATACGCAATCCTGTTTCTACCAACCTTAGCTATTCCGTCCTTTTTAGTACATTGAACTCGAGAGTTAGTCATAACTTGACCGATTTATGGAAGCACCGGGAGAAGGATGGTCTTCTGAGTGGGAAACATGTACAATAAACGTTCCTAAATCTGCATGTGTATATTTCTTGTACCCTAATAGGCTTGGGTGATTGTACACCTGTTGTACAGATGCAGATGGAGGAACAATCCTTTTAGGCAGAGGAGCTCGAACCTCAACAGTGGCATGTGACCGTTTGGTACTTTGTGATGTATGTTCCATAACCTCCCCCGGCAACAGGCCAAGCGACCAGTCCCCGAAAGAGACCACAGAGGCAGGACCAGGACGCTTGAGAGGAATTGACATGGTCGTCCTCAGCAATCTTTAACAGAAGTATTATTAAAAAGACTTACCTTTCACACACAAATACACAAAACACTCAAACAAAACAAATGTAAACACAAAGAATCGACAAATTTCTTAGATCAATCACAAACACATGCTATCATTATCAACCTTCATTATCTTCTGTGTTGCCTTTCTTTATGCCGATACTGGCAAATGGCGAACAACTTGTTGTCCTTATCTTAAGTATACATATATATATATATATATATATATATATATGCTGTATAATTTTTCATGAAAATTGATCCACCTATGGAACAGTTTTATTTTTAAAGGCAAAATCATTATACATAAGCACATGTGAGCATCAGTCACAAGTCAAAGATCTTTCGATCTATTTCTTACCTCAGAATGTATCTCCTTAATCTTATACAAGACAACATTTCATATTTTTCATCACAACATAACATAACATAATAGGCTGTAATAAGGTGCTGAATGCTTGTAACATATGATGATCTGAAGTAAGAATATTTTGTAATGTGGAAATTTAACAAATTAAGAGGATTAGTTATCTGTTTGAATATTGTGCGGAATTACAAAATAATAGACATAGACGCTACAGTTCTTTCTTTTAAATATTCTTTATATACTGCAATATTCTGTCATTGACATTGGACATTTAGCAATGGGTGAGAGATTCCAGCTGGCTTGCACGACGCCGAGTACCGCATATGAGCAGGCCTCTTCAGGCACTGCAACACCTGACCTTGTGGGCACTTGTGTACCTGCAACAAGTCCCTCGCGAGCATATTCGCGTGTTGATGTATCCTTGACTTGTGTGTTTCCTATACAGTTATTGCTTCAATTGTTTTTACGTTCAGGTCACGACCTAAACTACTACACCATAGTGTACGCCGTCATTGGAACATACATACTTAGTTTGTCTGCATTCGCAATATTTTATACTGAAATGTAAATTAGATTTTTTCAATACGGGCCAGTATTTTCTGAGACTACTATTAGATAGTAGACCTACTAGTAGTACTAGATTGGGCAATTTCAAAATTGAAGAGGCAACCATAAAATGCAAAGGCTGCACTCGTTGCATTTTTGGTAAATGCAGAAAACTCATGGCATAAAACTATCGCGGTCTGTTTAATTACTTGACAAGCCCGACGTTGCAGAAGTTTACAGCGACCACGCTCACGGACACTGCTGTATGTGTGTATGTGTGAGAGTCCGGTGGAGATAATTTAAGGCCTATAAAGTCACCTTAGCACCGAACATAGTGTCTCTACTTTCGTAAAAGTGGAAGAAGCTTACATGAATCTGTGATCGTTCCCCATATGACCCCGTTCCAACTGCATGAGGACCTACACAAAAGAACTAATTGATGAGAAAATTCTGACTATTGCTGTCTAATACTATCCTGACTGCCCAAAATGGTCGAAGTTTATAAAAACTAATACCTTCTAATACTAGTGAACTACGCATTATGTATTATTATAATATAGGCATCTTAATGGCTCAATTTATAATATTACTTGCGTTACAAATTCTTCTATCACATATAATATTACTTGCGT
>JAFELO010001932.1:4084-14638 GCA_017140195.1 Eumaeus atala
TCGCCATGCGTGGGGTTCAGGCCGAGAGCCCTCCTATCCGAGACATAGGTGCAGCTCTCGGCAAGAACCTCCGCCACGAGCTCCCACGGGGGATCGCCGGCTAGGGCTGTCGATGCAGCCCACGATACCGTACAGTACCCCCGGATCGACCTCGCTGCGACGACCCTTTGCGCAGAGCGCAGATGGGCCTTATTCCTCGCAGTTAGACGAACCGCCCAAACCGGGGCACCGTACGTCGCCATACGCCGACAGACACCGGAGTACAGCTGCCTGCAGGCGGCGCTGGAACCTCCGAGGTTCGGGAGGAGCCTGCCCAGCGCACTCGCCGCCTTCACGATCTTCGGTCCCACCATAGCGAAGTGTGGACCGAAGGTCCATCCTCCGTCAAGGATGAGCCCCAGATATGTTGTGTGGGTGCTCAACCTGACCCTCTCCTCTCCGATCTGCAGAGCAGCCCCCAGCGTGGGTCCTCTGCGGCCGGTCCCGCGGAAGAGGAGGGCTTCGGTCTTGTCTAGTCTGACCCGAAGCCCTAACCTCTCTATGCGGTTGATCACGAGGTCAACGCCGACCTCGGCCAGCCGCGCCGCCTCCTTATAGTCTCGTCCCCGGGCATAGACGAGTGTGTCTTCGTACGTAATTCAGGCTTTACTGTGGACTAAGCAGCCTATTATTATACCGGGCGGAAGGTGACTGACGAAGAAAGTCATTGTCGCTAAACGTCACACTATTCTTGAAATCGTAATAATTTTTTTCATTTGTATATTATTCTTTCGTTTAGCACGCGATTAATGGTCGTATGATTTACATGCTAAACTTTCTGTATCTCTTTGCGCTTGGGCCGGTAATTTTACTAACTTTTTGTTTTTATTTATAAGCATATTAAGTCATTCGTAACTAAAAGTTTCTCAGATAAGTTGAGTTAATCAACATGTAGTACCTATTAATTAATTACTCATTAAACTAAAATTTTGTGACATGTACGATGGTAGTACTTACTGTTGCAGTAGACGCAGAAATAACATCCGTGGTAACAACTACCTCCTGCACTTTTTAAAGAGATTTTGTGCAGGTAGGTGAGAAGCGGATGAGGAGAGGGAAAGCAGATCGAAGAGAGCGCAGTAAAAAATCTTGTTATGCTTTTAACAATTTCACCCCCGTAGAGTCGGGTACGGCACATTAAGGAAATTCGTTGCGAAAAATAACGTAGACGGAAAAGCATTCGATGAAAATCCATAAAGAATATTTTATATCGAATTCGTCATCTATGGCAGTGATTCTCAACTACTGTGCCGCGGTATTTTGTGTGCCGCCAAATTTGCAAATACATAATTTGGTTGATGTTGTTAATTAAATAATTTAAGAAGAAAAATATTTTCAACATGAATATATATTTAAATCCACAAAAAAATAAATTATTTTATTATTTACCCGCACGCAACGCGATATTTCTTAGTTTCAAATTATGATGAAGCGGCGTGCATAGCAATAGGATTAGGTTTCAAGTCGGCGCACATTTGTCACTTCTGCGAACAAAACGTGTTGTTTTAGTGATAGTTGGGATTCACAAGGTGTTGCATAGTAGTTGCTGCACCTTTTTTTCGTTAAAATTGGCAAATGTAGTTGCTGTTCCTTTTTTTTCGTTAAAATTGGCAAATGTATGTGATTTGATTTAATATTAATTTATTTGCATGTAGTGTCAATTAATAAATTTGTATACTTATTAACTTTGCAGTACACCTATCCCCTGATTTGCACAGTACTTGTTTTACACGTT
The DNA here is from genome assembly GCA_017140195.1 of Eumaeus atala. NCBI lineage: Eukaryota > Metazoa > Arthropoda > Insecta > Lepidoptera > Lycaenidae > Eumaeus > Eumaeus atala. The sequence continues at coordinate 5,859 of JAFELO010001932.1, forward strand.
TTCGTTTTTACACGGTTTTCCAAATAAGTTTTTTTTTATTATTATGTGCTGACTTACTGCACACACACACTGTGTCTGTATTTCTTCGCATAAAATTTAAGTTTTATTTACTTTTCCATATTCATAAATTACAAGTGGGTGCATAATTTAGATTATTATAAATTCAAAGGTAATATTTGAATCATTTTTTTTTGACATTATTATTTTTATTTTATCAGATCCTTCTGAAAATAGATGTTAATGTTTAAAAAGAAGAAAGTTTAATGATGACGACGTTATCATGATCACTATTGGTAATGATAACGTTAGGAACCATGTTAATGAGCGAACCTCCGGCATAAATAAAAACATTTCTTGCTCAAAAAATTCGTTGTCCATCGGGAATATAATGATGATCTTTTGAAATTTGGATTTACCTCAACAATGTAAAATTACATAGTTGTCCCCGATATGTGGTTTTAAATTATCAAGTAGTGCTGTGGTTCCTAGCAAACTCCAACGTCACTTGGTGACTAATCATCCTTTGCTGTCAACAAGAGATAAAAGCTACTTTGAAAGGTCTTTATCGTCAAAATTTAAGCAGGTTTTTGAAAAACAGGCATATGTGTCTGAAAAGGCTCCAAGTAGCTTCTTACGAAATAGCTAAATTGATTGTTTTAACTTAAGTCCTCACAATTTGGCCGAAGAACTTATGTTACCTGCTTGCCGCAAAAGTGTAAAAAACAACGACTGGTGGATCATCTGATATTGATATTAGCAAAATACAGTGTTAAATGACACAATCCATCGCATAGTTAAAGATATGTCAGAAAATATTGAACAAAATACTCTTGCAAATTCGAATTTTGTTCTACAAGATGAAAAAACACGTAATACAGGAAATGCTCAATTAATTGCATTCGTTAGATTTATTCACGAAAAGGACATGGTTAATCAATTTTTATGCTGTCGGAAGCTACTTGATTTTACAACTGGTAAACATATTTTTAAGTAATTAGTTCATATTTAGAAGAAATTAAAGTTTCATGGAAGTCATGTATTGCTCTCTCATGTATGTGTTTGAACAGATGGTACTCTAGCTATGACTGTAGGATTTGTAGCGCATGTTAAAGAACTGAATGAGGATATATAAGTTACCCATTGTTTTTTGCATCGAGAAGCACTTGTTACAAAATTTTCAAAAGATTTGAAAACAGTTCTGGAACAATGCGTTAAAATGGTTAATTATATCAAAGCGAGACCATTAAAAAGTAGATTATTTAGTAAATTACGCCAAGCTATGGAAGCCAAATACGAATCCTTGTTACTCGACACAGAAGTAAGATGATTGTCCAAAAGAAAAATTATATCTCGTGTGCTGAAATTAAACGACAAAATAAAAATATTTTTTGAACAAAATGAAAATTATGAATTTGTTCGTTTGTTGGAAGATAAAATACGATGTGTTAAACTGGCTCACTGATCAGATGTTTTTGTTTTTTTAACAACATCAATTCAAGTATATGATGAAAATATATAAAACGCAACCGATAGGCTGGTGGGAAAAGTAAAGCTGAGGAAGGCAACTTACAAAAGTTTGAGTAAGTCCCTAAATACAATTATAAAATTAATAAATTAATTGTTGTTGACCATTTGACAATATTAGAGGAGAGAATTATTCATTATTTCCCAAAATTAGATATTAATGAATTCGATTGGATTTATAATCCATTTCTCATAAAGGATACTTGACTTAACTTTGAATGAACTCATTTTGCTTTCCAATAATTGAGATTTAATTTTAAAATATTCAGAAGAATCAAATGATTAATTTTGGATTAACATCAGAAGCGATTATCCAATCATAGCCAAGAAAGATTGAAACGTTATCTGAATTCACACAAATAAGATGTGGAAAATTGTAATAATATACAATTTTACACATCTTATTTGTGTGAATTCAGGTTTTCAGCATTAGCCAACATAGAAACTAAAAGAATATCAAGATTGTTAAATGCAGAAGACGATATAAGAGTAGCATTGTAATTTTTACATCCAATAAGGTTATCAAAAAAAAATCAAGCTCAAATTTCGCAATAAAAATATTTATATTATTAGCTTGCAATTAATCCCTTAATAAACGTTTAGTTATTATTGTTGTATATATTAGTTTATTTCGTATATTTAACATTTTTGTCATTAACTATTTATGCAGTGTGTCGTAGTAAGTAAATATTTTTTATCTTTTTCTTTGTGTGCCGCCAACTTTTGAAATGATTAAATATGTGCGGCAACAAATAAAGCTTGAGAATCACTGATCTATGGCTATATGCAAAAATAGAATCGTGTTCTATTTTACTCTGATTAAATGCCGTCACACCCGTGAGGAGGGTGCAGTTCGACATTAACTTAACAACAATTCGTTGGAATCTAAGAACGTATTGATCAATGTAGATTGATCGCGCCAGAATAGCATGTTTCATGCTTTATTTAACTGTTTCTCCAATTAGCATTTCATATAGATATCTTTAAAGAACACATTATTATTCAAATTATATTAATTAAAAATAGAACCTTGATATCACCTAGCATTGGCGCAGTGATAACATAAGCGGGTATGCCTGGACACGCCAGTGGCATATATCGCGGGTTCGATTCGCACCCAGGTCATGTATTATATTGTGAATTTCTATATTTAAAATATGAAATATAAAAAAAAAACATAAAATTATTGAATATATTTAATTTCTATTGTTTTGTATCTATAAAATAATTCCGAACGTTACTTAGCACAGCACCAGGCGTGGTGTGACAACAGCTGCGCAGGTTGTATTAAAATTATTTACGGCATCATTTTGATAAGTATAAAATGACATGTTATCATCAGTGTAATCAGAACTTTATTTTTGCAAATAACTAAAATAATATAAAACGAGAAAACACAAGTATAAAAAAAACTAGTAAAACTACTGGTACTAGTATATACGATTTATTTGTATGCTTAGTCTGACCATAAATACTGTTACAATTTAAAATAAAACAGTGTTACAAATTATTTTATACCACTGTTCATGGAGTTTTTTCATTTTGGCGCCCTTACATTGTAAAATATTTTGCGATATTAAAATGAAGTGTGCCACACTAAAATGAACAGAATCGCTGAGATTGACACAAAGTAGGTATGCCTTCATATAATAATTTTTTAAACCTTCCACGTACTTGGCGTTACTCAAATGTTTGTGTATCGGGCTATTGATAGGTAGAAAGAGTAATGAGTCGTCCTATATTTGTGAAAGAAAAAGATCTGGCCGTCTACGTAGTGTTCGTATGAAAAATGTTAACCAAGCATTAAGAGAAATAATTCGAAGCAATCCTATGCAACAGTAAAAGATTTTATCTCGGAAAATGAAGACAGCATCCAGAACCACGTTGCGTATTTTAGGAGATGACTTAAGACTTGCAGCATATAAGAGGCGCATAGGTCATTTCTTAACGGATAAATTAAAGGTGAATAGGGAGGTAAAATCGAAACAATTACTAAAGCGGTATGCAAAGGGAGGTCACAGAAAAACTTTGTTCATGGGCTATATTTTTTTACAATTACGCAACATTTTACAAACAATTATACTATAGTAGCCGTAGCCGTATGTAAAATATATTCTAATTGATGAGGCTTCAGGAACAAGATAAAGTTAGCACTTCTTGTGTTGAACCATTTGATACTTAATTATTTCCAATATTCAGCTACTGTTTATGACTAAATAATATGGGAACCTGTTAAATGATAATCTATTTGTAATCGTGGATGCTGAATAACTGAAGCCTCAAGATTTGTAAGACATAAAAATAACGCATCCAAATAATACTTCGTTTACCGTTACCTTAACAACCCAAGAAGAAATTCTAAAGGACATGTGACATTTAAGCACAAGATAAGGTGAAATCTGAGAGTGATCTACGTGATTTGTGCAAAAATAAAATTTGTGTGTGTGTGTGTGTGTGTGTGTGTGTGTGTGTAATGTGAAAGTGTAGTCAGATGCTTAATCAGGTTTATTCAAACTTATAAAAAATACCCCATTCAAGGATATACAAGTGATAACAGACTCAGTTAACATATCACAAGTCGAAGATATTACTGGATGGGTATCATCTGCATCATATAATAATGTTTAAAAATCAATTACTCGTACTTTTAGGACATAAAAGGGACATTTTCGATATCTTAGTATTCACAGAACCTAACATTAAGAGTCAACAAATATGTTTATATAGAATTAACAATTACACAACTCACAGTTTTACGCGCATCGGGCGAACCGCAGGCGGGATGCTAGTACATGCGCGGGATAGGCATGACGATCACCTGTTAGAGCAAGCGGCTGTTTTGCACCCGGCGGTGTGTTTCCATTAAACTAAACATTGAAACCGAAGGTATCAACCTAGTCTCAGTACATAGGCACCCCAAAATAAATAAATTGCGTCAATTTATTCACGAATTACGTATCATACCGCACTCGATCCCCAATAATAGTAAAGTGATCGTATGTGTCGACATGAACATCAACCTACTAAGCTGTCAGTATAATTATGTAAACATATACCAAAATTTATTGGCTAGTTTAGGATTTACAAAATGTACTGATATGTAACACGCTGCGAAATGTTAAATGGCTTCGTAGTTAAATAATATATAGACCATACATTCATTCGCATTTCACCTTCTGCACAATTACATTCTGCTATAATCCGCTCTAAAATATCTGATCATTATCCTGTAACCGTCACAATACAATGGAAACACACTATGTCATGCCACGGTGTGGTGGATGTGCGACGCGCGGAACACGAATCGCACTCCGACACGCAGCGTCAGCTGACGCCCCCAGCCACCGAACATGTTATTGAAAATAGCGTGGTGCGCGAAAAATTATTAACCACGAATTTTAATCATTTATTATCTATAATATGTCCAACAAAACTTTATGAAACTTTTAGAAAAATATTTGTTGATATATACGAAAGCAGCTGCGTAACTAAAGATAATATTACATACAGTAAAAATAGTAAAGTATGGATTACCGAAAATCTTAAAAATATGATTTTGAAAGGAGAAGAGATTTCGTGCAAGGAAAAACGATCCCAAGAATATGATCAAACGATGTAATAATGATGATGTGTAAGTTACACAAAATACAGGAACGAATGTCACAAAGCCATTACAAAGAGTAGGATTGAATACGACAAACAAAGTATCTTAGATTATAATAATAATATTAGGAAACTATGGTATAAAATACATAGTACGGTAGGAAATGAGAAACAGTCATCATATAGTTTAAGAAGAAAAATTATGAATAATTAGAGTAACAAAGATATATGCAACATAATTGCCTCTTCCTTTACAGATGCGATAGAAAATATTAAACACACTTGTAATAATATATGGCTAAATACAGATACATATGTTGAGAAAAAATGTGTAAGCATAAGATGGCAAACGGTGAATAAAGACTATTTTAAACAGATAATTATAAGCTCAAAGTCTAAATATCCCCCGGTTGCGACCTCATACGTATAAGTGACTTAAAATTTTAGGGGTATACTCAGCCGTGTACAATGGGCGCTTTAGGAGTGAAATTGTTTGAAACAAGGTCGTTCAACACATAGCGTTTTCAAACATATTTCGCAACGCCAGCGAATTCTTTGGTGAAATGGGTTTTCCATCCGTTCAGGATTATGACCATTATTGTTCCGACCCCCTAGTTCCGCTGAGGATGACGGACGGCTCTTAGTTTTCGTTGGACGTAAATAAGTCCGTGCAATAATTCGTCTGAAAGATAACTGGTCCTTGTAAGTTATCTCTTGTTTAGTTTTACTGAGCAAAAACATGTAGTCGCCAAGCATTTGATATCGCCATATCTAACAAATAGGTAAATATAACCCACCACCACTTTTTTCCTTTTTTTGAAATCCGATAAAGGCTGAGAGACTGATCCATTTGGTCAACTCCACCCATTCCTTTGTTATAGTTGACAAACATTTTAGGTATATTTACGTCAACCTTTTGCTTTCTGATGTTACACCATTGTTTGACTTTGCCCAGAGGTTCTATGTCATCAAAAGTAGTTCCCATTGTAACGACGTTATTGTCCTTCCAACGTACCATAGTTATCTCATTCTTTGTATCAAAACTATAATCATATTCCGCCATAGGCTTCTTCTTCATATTTTTTAATGTGATCAGGGGACATTTCTTCGTCCGATTCTCACGAACGGTTCCAGTACTTCTAAAACCTAGTCTACCCAAATCGAGCAACAATTGATGATTGGTAAAAAAATTACCGAAATATACGATATGCTCTTTAGGAACTACAGGCATTTTGGCCAATAAAGATTTCACGACTCTCGCACCATTAGAAGGTTCTGTGGATTTTCCACAATAAACATCAAACGCGTAGCAATAATCATCTGAACTTGTCGCAGCCCAATTGCGATAACCAAATCTTACAGGCTTTCCTTGTATAAATTCTTTTGATGGATGACGCCCAAAATATTTGATCATGGACTCGTCCACAGACAAGCTTCCATGAAATGCGGGGTGTATTTCATTACAAGACTGACTCTCACTAACTAGAGTTTCGCTGAATCAAATCGCATAATAATCTGAGTTTGATCATTTTATCTTTCGAACCATCTATTAGACCGTTATCCACAAAATGAAGATTTCTTTTTACCTCCAAAAACCTATTGCGTGACATACAATTAGCAATCAATGGAACACCAAGGTCTTCATCCAAACTCCAGTAAGCACGTTGAGATCGCAATTTATGGTAACCGATCAGTATTAGTACACCTAAAAAAAATTTCAGACATGCATTATCAAGTTCAAAACCATGCCTCTTATTTTGATTAGCGTACAAGACACTGTTACTTGTTATCAAATCCATTACGTCATGATCAAATATTTTTTCAAACAACATTACGGGATTGCAGTCTGCTAAGCTTTCAACAACGTATTTTTGTCTCTTTTGCATGATATCGGTAATCTCATAAATAGAACTATAGGTTGGCTGAGTTATGCTCCATACAGGTGAATGTACATCACATTTTTTGGCACGTTTTGCAGGAATAGGTCTTAGCGACTCATCATCACTGTCGCTCAATTCCGAAACATCGTAGTCAGGATGACGTCGACCCATCCCTGGAACGTCCATAGGGAATCTAGAAGCCGCCAAATTATCTTCATTACCTTCTTCCTCATCACTCACCACAGCCGGATCTGGTGGCACTAATACCACATCGTACTCTTCATCATTGCTTTCATCAGCCATAATTGATTCCAAGGCTTCCTCCAGTCTCTTATAGCTGGTAAATACGTTCCGATTGGCCATTTCAACTTATAAGTAATACTGTAAACAAAACGAAATTTTAGTGCGATTCTGCCCGCTCTACCCGCCTGTGTACAACAAATGAAACAAACCCTACTTTACAAGTTTTGTAATAAACTTGAATTCTTATGTTATTATTACCAACAAAAGTAAATAGACTCCATAAAAATAAAAATAAAAAGTTGAAATATTTCACTATTTTTGATAAAAACCAACAAAATAATCTTACCTTGTATGTCGTGTCTGGACTCCGTATTTTATTACGAAATAAGTGACATTTGTTTTCGCGCCACCGCCTATTTTTATTTATTATATGGTAACTAGTGTCATCTAGATTTGTAATTTCTAACTACTTTCAACACTTACCACAGATAAAATACATAATTTATCGATTAAGTAGTTATACCTGTGCAGGTACAGAGGGCGGTAATGGGTTAAACAAGCAATTGTTCAACCCATATATAGACGAGGTGACAAAAAACACTTTCTAAATATGGGCCTATAACAATACTGTCTAGCGTGGATAAAACCATAGAAAAATGCATTGTTAAAGAAATTAAAAAGTCCAACTTAAATATAAATTTTTCTTTTCTTTTTTTTTCTCGTAAATATTATGGTTCTAAGCGAAACTGTTTTATTTTTGTCAGATGGCCACCAGAGGGGGCGAGCGTTATTTGTAGTTAACGGTGGCCAGTCGCGTGGTGGTAGCACATTTGTCTTCCGCCGCGTCGAATGTTCAAAAGCATTGTAAGCGATACAAATATCATAAATGTTTTGAGACACTATTGCTGTTGAAATTCCGATTTGCAATGATAATAAATAGACTAGGTCGTATCCGTATAACAGCTGGTTTATGCTTTAATAATGAATGCAGAATATAGTTACTGGCAGAATAAATTTCACCGTACATGAATTGTCGGCATGATTGGAATTTTTCACATTATAAAAATTGCATTTAAAACTTAATTTCTATTATGGATTATACCAATTATTTTTCGAATTCTAATTAAAATTTTAGTACCTAAAGAGATGAGAGTGATTGTACAGACAGAACAAATGTTCACCAAATCAATAATTATTTTACGAGTCCAGTGTATCATGTTTGGTTTCGCATTTTACAATATTTTTATTGACAGGTAGGAGCCCAGACAAATACTTTTTACGAAAATTCCTTGTTATGAAGAAATATGTCTTGCTCCAGAAACACGATGCTGAAATGCGCAAAACAACTGGTTGTCCTCTGTTTATGCGTATTTATTTATTCAATGATCCAACTTATTTGGCTATTGATATTATTGGTAATGTTCTACAAACGCTTATGTCACGATCCGATGTCCGACTATTTGTCATTGGTAATCTACATTGTAATCATTCAATGTCATACACACACATATATGCACACACACGCGCACG
>JAFELO010001932.1:14670-25454 GCA_017140195.1 Eumaeus atala
GCACATGCACACGCACACGCACACGCACACGCACACGCACACGCACACGCACACGCACACGCACGCACACACACACACACACACACACGCACACACACACACACAATTTCAGCAATGCAATAGGGCACGCGTTATCTGTTATCTTCGACTGTCAGACCAAAGGTGTGCTCTGTGTCGAAGTAATATCCCTCTCTTTTTCTTTTTGCGATGTTGAGTTCGGATATATTTGGGATGGCTGACGCTGAACGCTATCCTCAAATGATAATTAAATAGGTTTTTTTTCCGTCGGGAAACTATACATTCGTGATAATATATAATATTTGTGGCAAGATCTATTAATGATTTTACATACAAAAGGGTGAGTTCATGATTTCTTGCCGACGCCATGTTTCATACCTTATCTTTCAAAAAATTTTATTAATGTTAAAATGTCTTAATTCACTTATGTGTGCATTCTAATATGGCTATTTACATGATCTGTATGGCTATCAATTTGATAGACGGCATCATTAGTGTGTCAGCTTGAATAGTATATGCCACGTGTGAAACTTGGGTGTTAGATTCTATTTTATTGTAACAGAGCATATATATTGTATGATTTTATTTGCCTCATGCGGTCAAGAGAATGGGACGGAATCTTATTGGTTGTGTGTTCCTGTTCAGAGCTCTACTCCTTTTCCTTTTTTTGGATAAGATATGATGTCACTATAATCTTCTACTATCGAATTTGAGGATTGAAGAATAATCCGGCTACGGTTGATTATATATATATAGGGATCCTCCATCGACGTTGCAGCAGGGAATTTCAGACAACTACCTACATAAGATTTGATAAGGATTGATTCTATTGTTCGTACCTTGTATTATTTTAAGTTTGTTCTTGATTGTGAATGTGGGAAAACCATCATTAAATAAATATGTTTTAAAGTCTGACTATACCTGTAATAGTTCCTTTACCGTTGCACAGAATTGTGAACAGAAAGTGATGCCGTGGGTAAGATGTATAACCCCACCTTGATTCAAGCCTTGTCGTGGCGGTGGGGCTCAGTAGCCTGGGGTGATCCGAGACATCTGGGCGAAGCCAATTGAACCTAGTAGATGGCGGCTCTTAGTACCCCTCTTATAAGAAGAGGGGGCTAAATAGCAGGAGGAGGAGGCGCTCTTTGTACCCCTCTTATAAGAAGAGGGGACAAAAGAGAAAAATTATTAGGCCGCGCTATTGTGCACGGGGCAAGGGGTGATGGGAACCTCGCCCTATTGCACTATCCCAAAATTTGTGGGGTTGTCTTGTGGTGCGGGACAACTCCACCTGTAGAGATGGCGTTGGTCAATTAGGGGGCTGACTAGCCGTCGAGATGCTCTGACCATTTGCTGTGTCATCAAAGGCGGCACTGATGGCACTCGCGATGGTTTTTGTGGGTATTCGGCACTATAATGTGCCGCGAGCCCCACACACCACCGGATCCTACCCAGGGCCAGCGAAGGCGCGTAAATGCATTTCCCCGTCAACAAAAAAATAAAATAAAAAAAGGGTCCGATGTATGAACAAGCGAGCTCCTAATTCATTTCATTATGACCTTTAATGGAAATCCTCCAAGTTAGCGTAGTTGATATTCTTCCTTTGATATTTTTGTTGTTGTCTTTAAATTCTTAGTTAGCTTTTTAATTAAAATATATTTGATATCATAAACATTTGTCTACGTACACTTTGTGCACGTGTCACTTGTGCACTATAATATATCCTGTGACTGTTTTTTTCTGAATAGAGGTGGCCACTGTAGCCGAAACTCGGCTCGTACGACACTAAGAATCACAAGTGTGTTTCTAACTATGTAGGTAGTCTATGTATTTACTAAAGAGAAAGGAATAAGAACTAAAAGTGGTCTTGTCACGTTCAAATAATTTAAGATTATATTTTTAAGATTGTTTTTCAAAACTGACGAAAATGTGTACCATTACTATTATAATAATACAATCCCTGCATTCGTAAAAACCATGTTATACTACTTTGTATTATGAACTTCAAATATGCGTATGTAGTTAATAAATTCTATCTATACATGCGGATATTGTTAAAAGCAGGAACCATTATTTTGTTGTTCTTGTGAAAATTGATTCCAAGTTCCGAAAACATTTGCTAAAAGTCAAGTTCAATACCCGGATATCTTGAAAGTAAACGTCAAGTTCGTCTTGTGTCGCAAAACTTCAATTGGAACGTCGGTCCGGCTCGTACTTCATATATTAATATTCTTGCACCAACATATACATCTTTTAATGCAAATAGAACATAATTATCTTTATCATTAACTTTCTCTCTACGCCTATAACTGAATACACCTATCCCTCATAGCTATTTAAAATAACGCCATACTCAAAATTCATGGTGGTGGAAAACACTAGCTGGAGACGGACAGAGGCTATGTTGCATATTCCTACTATGCACTAATTGATGAGGGGATTCACGCCGAGTGACGTCACTACACTATAGCGCTTTTTGCGACAAATGTAATAGATAGCCGGCGGATGCGCTCACTTTAAAGCGATGTTACGTGTTTGTGTTATCTATGAGTATGAAATTGTATTAGATTATTTTCATTCTTGGTGATTGATACTGGCCCACAGTTAAGTCGACTTGAGTCACTCACATGAGGTGTCCACGATAAGTATCGCTTGAGTGTAGCGCTTTCTTGTATTTATGGGAGTCCAGGTACGTTTAAGGCATACAGAAAATATAGAGAATATTGTATTTAAATAGGTATTAAATTCTCGACAAAGCAACGGTCAATTACGAAGACAATAAATTAATTAATAAAAAAATCAGCGGTGTAATTAAAATACACATTTATTATAAAATATTTTGAACAATTATTGAATGTTTGAACTCATTATATTATCGTGAAATATTTTAAGTATCCTTTGGAATGTGAACGGATGAAAATGCCGTAATTAATTTTATTAATTTTATTGATTCTGTTGTAAAATGCTTTAAAGGGTATAGCGGTTGCGTCTTTTAGATATTTTAAAAGGCTTTTATAATTACATACATTCATAGAAGTAATACATGTGTTATAAAATCACATTTATTTAACTGATAATTATAACTTCAGTATATAATTGCTTTTAGTCTGCACTGCTTGCATTCTGACTGGAACGAACCAGGAAATACCTACTCACACATACTACTCACACATGTTATTGGCGTGAAGTGACAGCTATACACCTATTTAAATTTATCAGAGACGCTAACAATCGTCAGGTGATTTGACTATTCGTTTGTGCACGTTAGCGTTCATTCTCATCGGAATATCTACCATGTTTCTATCGTGGCATTAGTTGTCAGTGTCAATCCTGAAAACACTGTTGTAAAGAAAGGGATAAGTAAGTAAAGAAGAGAATATAAAAACTCCTGTATTGTATAATGAAATGAAAAATTTAATCTAAATTAAACAACTTAAAAGATTTGGATGATCCAGCTGAATGACCATCACGTTAAATGTAAATCCGTTCGTCAAGTTAAGGCGTCCCCTGTTCACATGCAACACAATACGCCTGTGAACATAAAATATGCTGTCAAGGCATTATTTTAATACTATAGTAGGGATCGGTGGGGCTAACGTAACTCCTCCCCCCCGTAAGTTCGGAACTATCAGAAATGGTTATTTTCTGAGCGTTGCGATTATTAAACGCTAATCTAATTTTATTTCTAAACCCATATAAAACTACACCAAGACATATGCTGAAAATTTTATATAAAATGATCGTTGTGATACTGACACTATTGACTTTTATTATATTCACTTTTTCACTGTCACTATCACATATTTCCTGCTTTTTCACGATTGTTGATAGATGTTTTATATCATCCCAGTTAATTCCTTTGATATCTATTGGTTCAATATCCGCGCTTTTAATTCTTACACTGGATAATTTTGTTCTAGGCATTACCTCATAGGGCATTTTTTTCAAAAGAACTTTGTATGTGGCGTAGACGTATGGTACCCAAGGTAATGTCACAATCAGGGTCGGTTTTTAAAATGGTTGTTCCTCTTATCGGGGTTTTATTTATTTCGCCTCCACATTTGTCCGTAATTATTGTGTTGGAATGAGAGTATATTATCCAATCGGATGACGAAAGCCACTGAGCTTTAACATCTTCTATATGAACAAATCGAGGGGTGTAAAGTAATCTATCTGGTAGTCCATCAGCTGTTTCATACAAGTAGGTATCAGGTACGGTACGATTTTTTTGTCGGTGCATAGAGATTTGTCGCCGTCGGAGATTGTTTGGCACGGAGACGCTACAGCTAAGTACATTGAACTTTTCATCATAAGGAAGGGATATTCAGGAATGATAATTTAAGTGTTTTTTTTTTGCAGATCAAAGACAGGTAAGGAATACATTTTATAAAAATCGTAAGTATTGCTATCGATAAGTGGAACCTCTATTATAAACGTGATCTGGTTTTCTTTCATTTATGGTTTTACTTTTTTTTTCTATTTTAACGAGATTACTATTAAATAATCCAGTTCATCCTGTATCTGTAGATACAGGATAAACTGGATTATTGACTTTTTTACACAAGATAAAATATTAAATAGCTCTGTAAAGTTGATAATACATTAGTGTAATACAGACACTTTGCTAAGTGCAAGAGCAGTTTCTATTTCGCTTAGTGTTATATAAATCGTACGCTCGTAGCTGCTAATAAACGTAGTAAACATGCTTAATACATAATTGGAGTAAATATAAATATTTTCTTTGGTATTAATGTCTGTGATCATTAATTCTATGCGTCTCAAATTATCATTTTGGATTAAAGAGTTATTATAAAGTATTTCTGTGCTGTCAACATGATAATCTATAATTTTGGTTATTAACGTGATTTTATTTTGCTAATGATTTTGTTTATTATATAAATTTTTAATGTGGTTATCGTATCGAAGTGCATCCTCAGTATCTAGATTGCCGTTTATCGATTTTATAACGGATACAAGGGGATTTATCTTCGTTTAAATCGTTGAGAAGGAATGATCTACTAAAATTTTTCTATTGTAGAATCTTTAATATAATCGATTTGGGCTTTTATATTACTAAATTCATTATGGTACGGTTTAATAATATTAATTACTCTAATAAAATCCTTATAGCTATTTATATTATATTGCCATAAATTCTTATAAAATCTAATATCTTAATAATTATAAATAACCCATTTATTTTCCTGTCTTTAGGAGGAGCCCATTCTTATAGGCAAAAACCCAGGGTTACTTAAATTTTTTGGAGTGAAGAGCCTGGCTGTCCTTCACCACTAGCAGAATTATCACGCACCACCTGTGGAGGGCGTCTTATGTTTTTAATGGGGACTTCGCACTTTCTATTCTCGACTTTAATGGGCAAGGTATTTCGTTTGAAAGGGCTGGTAAGTTGCGGTTTTCGGTATAAGGCTTATCTTTACTTTGACGCGTATTAACGGCTTTAGCAAAAATAATATCCTCGTTAATCTCAAAACTATCATCACCGCCTTTCCTATTTCTTTCTTTGTCCTTAGACTCTATTATTTTCTTTGAAATATATTGGTATAAATATTTGGTTCTTTTAGCGTGATCTTAAAACAATTGTTGCATATAAGGTTTTTCGAAATTGGTTGTAAAATGTCATTGTATTCGGTATGACCATAGACTACTCGAAATGGTGTAAGTCCTGTTACGCTGTGAATGGTATTATTGTACGCAATTATGAACGCCGTAAATTTTTTATCTATATATAAATTTCTATCAGAGTTGAATGGCACCTTTCTATCATCATATCATCTATTTCAATCTGTCGAGTTCGGGTTGTTAGGTGTGGTAATTTTGAACATATCTGTCAATTCCCGCATATTATTCAATTCTGTACCTGGATCGCATGAAATCTTTTTGGGAATACGGTAAAACGAAAAATACTTCATTAATGTTCGAGCCACTCCAGAGGTTAAACGGTAACTAATACTAATTGATTAACCCAATTTACTGAAAGCTTCTACCAATGTTAAGTAATATCTACTCTCTATGCTAAATATATCAAAAATATTTCTTGAAATGGTGCATTTTGGGTCTGTGTAAGTTGTAATAATGATTTTAATGGCTTCCTATATTACTTCATTTCCTTACACAGTTCGCAAGAACTTATTATAGCTGATATTGTGTCTTGTAGGTTTTTCCAATAATAAACTCGTCTAATTCTAGCCATCGTTTTCTTGTTGCCACGATATCATGTTTTTCCTTCATGATAATTTAAAATTATAGATCTTTGTTCTTTTTCATCTTCAATATAAATTACTCTTTCTGTACATTTCAGCATGTTATTCGTATTCTTTACGACTAAAGAAATAATTGTATTCTCGATGACTATCCTTTGCTGTTTTTGTTCAAAGTAAATAAAGTACTTCATTTTAGGTCATATATATTTCTTGATAAAATCTCTAATTAGGTTCCTGTTACCTAATGGTAAGAATACCTCTAGAATTATATATTTTCGCCTTGATAAGTTTTTAATTGTTTATCGTTTTTGAGCCACGGGAATACCAATATTTGATTAGGTTCTGTGTCGATTGCTTCATGTAATATTGGAAATCCAGAAGTGTCTAATTGTATATTCGAATGTGCCGTTTCTGTACTACTAGATTCTGAATGTATTGGATACCATTCTTCAAAATCTAATTCGTTTGGACCCACTGAAATAGTTGCAGATGAATCGGAAATAGTTATTGTTTTACTGTCCTCCTCAGAGGTTTTGTTTCCGGCTAATTTCGCGATTTCATCAGTTATTTTCGCTAAGTATTTTTTTAATTGTTCATTTTTTTATCTACGTTAATTACCAGCGACTCTTTACCGTCGGACTCTATAGCATTTACTAATGGCTCGTTACATTTTTGAAAGGTTTCTGTAAAATTGTTATGAATTATAATTTTGCTACGTCATTTTAAGCAGTTTGATCATATATCGCCCATATATGAAAATTTTTCATATTTTCATATATCGCGTAATATTTGTGGTTTTCAGTATATGAACGAAAATCATCATCATAATCATAGGATTCTTTATAATCTAAATCTGTATAAGGTTCTTCGTTTACGTTCAGTTCATGTAATTGATTCATTTTAGAATGTGGGGCAGTTCGCATTGACACGTCGATATCTTGTGGCTGTGTGGCCTACACAGCCACAAGATATAGACATGTGTATCGACGTGATATCCAAACTTATTCTGTGGTTTATACCCAAATTCTTGAGGCGGTTTGGAACCGAACTTATTTAGTGCCTGATTGCCAAACTGTTGGGGTGGTCTATAACCTATTTAAGGGGGGTGTTTTGTATTCAAATGGGTTGTGTGCATGTTTGTTAAACTAATGTGGTATCCTCTTCGGCTGATTAAATGGTGACTGAAATTTGGGACATAATTTATTATTAAAATTAGGCCTAACACCAAATTGTGGGTTAGTGTTAAAATTGGGCTATATCTAAGGGACATTGGCTTAGTTTGCATAGCTAAGGGCTGATGAGATTGTTGACCTTGATTCATATATGTGGTATACCAAATTTAAAATTATTCGGCCTATTGTGTAGTATAAGGTGATTTAAAATTATTTTTAAAATTTGAAAATGTTTGCGAATTTTTGAATGTATTATGTGACTTATATGACTTATTTTTCGCGCTTTACTGTTCCTGAAAATTAACTTCTTCTAAAACTATACTCAACGCGTTTTCCAACGTATCGGGAATTTTTAACCGCACTATTCTAACCATATGCTCCGGTAAATTATATAAAAATACATTAAGCGCTATATTGTTGTAAATTATAATTTTAGTCTATTTTATTTGTTCATTGCCAATCCTATTAGCTTTAGATATTAAAGTAAAACAGACAGATTAGATCCTGTTCTAAATAACTTTCATTATTTTTATTTTTAAGCTTTCTAATTCAATTGCAATACACTATTCACTACGCGGATTCTCAAAATGCTGGATTTACAGATTCCTACATTCTGACCATGAAACAATATCCCCACGCTCGCTTATCAGTGCAGCTGCATCTTTACAAGCCGACAATACAATTCATAACATATTCATTTTGCACTCCTCTGCCTTTAAATCTATCAATTATATACTCACATTTACCTACATAGGTCTAATGGTATTTTATCTCCACCAAAGAGCGGGACAAGTTTTAGAAATTCACTGGGAATAAGGGTAATTTGTTCCATTTTTTATATGATAAAATGCGAATAAGCATAATTCTTAAAATACGAAATATAAAAATTAAAAAATATATAAAAAAATAATAAGATATTAGTATTAAGTCAACTTTTTAAAATGTTCAATTCACAGTTTTAATTATATTTTTATATTATATGTAATATCTATGAAACAGTAAGTTTATGTTTTCTTATTTGTTCTATATCATTTATTACTTAATATAATATATTTCTTTTCAATATTTATTTAATTCACTTTTATGTTCTGTACTTATGTACTTTTTATCACTCTTAACTTAACTTAAACCTAATAACGTTATAACGGACAAGGAAAAGTTGTACTCATTAACCGGCTGCTGTGATCATTTTTCTTTTTCTGGGCTTGTCTTATTTATTTGGTCCTTCGGGATTACTCCCTATGTGAGCACCTCGATGGCGAGATTATCAGAGTTTTATGACGAAAACGCGACGTAGTGTAACTATTTTCGGGAAAAATCCGACATATATCAAGTTCCTGAGGGCGAGAAATAACTTTTTATAAATTATTATATTTATTTAAATTTAATTAAACAATTTAAAAGATTTGGATTCTAAATTGTTACAACTTATAATATTGAGACAACTTAGCAGATTTGGATCCTCTAGCTGAATGACCATCATGTTAATTATAAATCCGTTCGTCAAGTTAAGACGTTTCCGGTTTATATGTAACACAATACGCCTGTGAACATTAAATATGATGTCTACGCATTAACGCTTATAGTAGGGATCGGTGGGGCTAACATAACAAGGTACGTTTTTTATTACTTATTTTCTGTATCAATAATAATATGTATTTTTCGTAAACAGAACCGATGTGCAAGTATATGTGTGCATGTGTAAAATATTACCCCCCCCCCCCCCCCACTGTATTATAAAGAGACTCAGCTTCCAGGTTTTTCATCTAAGTCAATCGAATCTGTTTTTTTTCCATGCATACTCTGTTGTGTATAAACCAACTACTGTCGCGTGTAATTTGGTACAAACTATTATTATATAACTTAAAACTGTTATTAATCTTAACATTGCAATTACTTGATTATATAGTATAACAATACTTATAAGTTACGCTATTGGTTTCTTAAATCAATAAAATAAAAAATAAAAATAAAATAGATTTATTTCTTAATCAATATAAATGTTAAAGCATCACTTTTTATAAGAGGAGCACAATGTATAACGTAGTTGAAATAAGCGCAGCCAAACGACAAAATGGTATCGTTATATCTGGCTAGCAGCCAACAGGGCAGGAATGTAGTTTAACTAACAGTTACCCCGTTGTATTTATTAACACTGCGAATACATAACTGATTAACACAAAGCGGTCATATTTAATAAGGGTTGTTGTCACCAACTGGCCATGTGCCTTATATAATATAGCACGTTATTGTGCACCGAGCGACGGTGAGCGTTGGTAAAAACGGATAACACCTGGTGGAGTTTTTGGGGGCGTAGCCCTTCTTCCATTAATAAATAATATAATATGCCATATTTCGTGAAATACTTAGTCAGGCCATAAATACTGTTACAATAAAAAATATTACATTTGTATTTGGTATCAAAAAAGGTAAAGGAAAGAATTTGAAAAAATCCTACCCGAAAGTCAAAGCTTTTATCTCGAGAAACGACCTAGCACGTAGGACCTTGTCGCTTATTTAAAGAGATGATTTAGGACCACTACTGAAGCGGTACGCAAAGGGAGGTCACAGAAAATGTTTGTTTATGGATGAGATTTTTTTTACAATTGTGCGACATTTTGATAAGAAAAAATGACCGTATTTATAATCAAAGCTGTAAGAAAGCATCCGAATTAGTTCGAGAGTGCGACTTGAGCGTTAGTACGGTGCCGTGTTTAGTCATGAAGGAGTAACTGAGCCATATTTTTGTGAAAAAGATATCAAAACGCCATGAAAAGTGTATCAAGATACCTATCTTAAGAAGACAGTTAAGCCACTTAAAAAAACATGTTCAGTATCCAAGTATGGTCCTTCCAGTATAGTAATTAATTGGGAACTTATTAGTATGGCTAATTTAGCGACAGGTGCGAGCCAAGTCATACTTAACCGGGAATTTCTCGGGACGAGAAATGTTAGTTGGCCTCGATCCAGTGCGGGATACAGGCGAGTCGTTCATATCCAGACGACTTCGTCACGCCGTAATGATAGAAGTGTCGTAAAATTAACGATGCCGATACACCAGGCGGTTATACGTTTGTTTTGAAATATGTGTTGATTATCTTCAACTGTGTGCACGGCTTTGTCCGCTCGGCGTTCGGCATTGCCCTATCTTGTTTGTGAAAATTATACAGCGCTCATTTGGACAATTCCGCATTATGCATTGTGAGTTTAATTTTGTTATTATTTGAGTTTAACTTAATTGTTTAAAACGAAAGGAAAAACGAATATTGTAACAACAAAAGTTGTAATAATGTTCGTATTTACTCTTGATTTGAACGGGCTTAATCCATCACGCATTCCTACTGCCGGTACTTGTGTGTAGCCAGGACCGACA
>JAFELO010001932.1:35075-109590 GCA_017140195.1 Eumaeus atala
CTAAGTTACTATATAAATAAGAAAATAATATTTGTATTAATGATTCCTTTAGTAGCCCTATAGATTATATTTGTACAATAATGTAGCTCTACCTATCCGGGAAATCTAAATACTTATATAGCTGTTGTTCTGAGCTCTAAATACACCGCCGTGACTAAAGACAAACAGAACATCTGCAACCTTGGTGACCTGGAGAAATGCGATACTATTGGTAACCGAAATTACATATGTGAGGTGACGAAAATTCTTTCTGTGAGTGAATACTCGACATGTGAAAGTGATTTATTATCGAAAGTAGCAAAGAGAATTCCTGTACAGTGCGAAACTAAATTTATTTTTGATCATTTAAGAATATGGTAATCCTTGGAGAACAACCGTGGGATCTTTATGCATTCTGTACGAACACAATTATCTATAGACTGTTATAAACAACCTGAAAATACTTTAGCTTTACTGGGAACAGGAATTGTGTCACTTCCCAATTATTGTACGGCATTTAGCCCTAGCATGAGACTCATACCGACAAGAAATAGTTTAATCAATATTAGTGTAGTGACTGTATCGCCTCGTTTTAACTTCATAAATGATTGGTGTTGTAACATATATAAGTTTAAGCAACTGTTATTGTTAAATAATGTGTCCCCTATTTCTTAGATGAATACTGAACTAGATAATATATATATTAATAATCAAATTTCTAAAATACGTGACGCACCATTCTATCTCTACTGTATTATTGATAACTTTTGCTTTTATATTTTCTAGCTTATAAATTGTATAAGCGTATTATCGACACCAGGCTCATTTGTGCTCATAGGACGGGCGAAAGCATTGAACAATCAGCCCAAGTAGAATTAAGAACTGTTAATGCTAGCAGTAGTTTACCTACAATAAGAATAATTAAGTAAAGTTCGATAATTAACAACGAACTTTACTCTCGTTCGGGGCTGTGATACTCCTTGTTAATATACGTTAGGGATGTCGCAGGCACGGCATATAATCGAGTCAACTCATCCAAGCTCCTTATGT
Source organism: Eumaeus atala (assembly GCA_017140195.1). Classification (NCBI taxonomy): domain Eukaryota; kingdom Metazoa; phylum Arthropoda; class Insecta; order Lepidoptera; family Lycaenidae; genus Eumaeus; species Eumaeus atala. Next base: position 36,105 of record JAFELO010001932.1, read on the forward strand.
AGGACTGCCGCTGCATCGGACAGTCAGTTACGATTTCTAATTCAATCCTACTAGTTCTTTCTAAGTTCATTAATATTAATATCCGTTTTGTATCTACTCGTGCTAAAACACTTCGACTTTTTATAAAATCGTTATCACATCGTGTGACTCACATAATATCTCTAGAAGGTAGCCTCAACTTGTAGTCCGGGGCGAGGTAATGTTGGGTTCGTCGAAAACAATTCTTGTACGTGATCGCACCCTATGTACCGCGGGAGATTCACATTGGTATATTATTGTAGCGGCAGAGATGTACCCAGGAGTCTTGAGTAAGCGTTTGCTATTCATTGCATAAGTCAATGGAATGGTCGCAATTATCTCCTATTACGTTTTAGATGAAGTTATTTTAGATACACTTGGTAATTATTGGGAGGTAGTAACCGAAAGATTGTTAGAAATTTCTTTTGGTATTTTCTGCGCGATTCATTTAGTCCATTATGGTGTTCCATATCCACTCGTCAAAAATCTTTATCCAATTTCAATGTTCTACATTTGTTCAAATTTCTTAGACAAAATTATTGTTGTTGTTATGGATTCTAATCGATTCGTAATATAATTTTCAAATTTTTGTTATATAACAACTAACATAGTATTTGATTTTAAAAAAGTACGCTACGATTAGTGTTAGGAGTTAAGGTTTACATTTAACAATTTGGCAATCACTCACATATGCACATAGCCAAATGGACATCAATCTGTAGACAGTCGGGGTGGGTTCCTCGAACGTCGAAACGTAGGGTGTAATGGTGTGAAATAATACTTACAAAATCGTTGTTGCAAAAATTTCCCTTCAAAAGAAGCGGGACCTCAAAGTATTCTTAAAACATTAGATAAAGATGACACGATAAACTTGAAATGCAAATGTCTGCTATAATTCCTACAGCCATAATTATTAGTTCACTGAAAAGCGGTAAAATCCAATTCAAAAGTTTTAGCGTTGCTCATATCTTGAATACGCAATGAGGTGTTAGAATTGAATTTATATGACGCTGGTAGATTTACACGCCGTCTGGTAGCGGTATTAAAGAACAAAATTGCATTTTCTCCTCATTTGTGTGGGAGGGATTTATTCAATTATGAAACATGAAACAAATTTAATCGTTCCAGCTCTCGCTAACACGTCGGATAATAAATGGAACTTGAGAACTTTGATTAACATTTGGTGGGATGCTAAATGATTCAAATATGGCTTTACATAAATATTAATGTAGGTAAATTTATTTTCTGTATAAGAAAAACACTCGGCGCAGTTGGTAATACGCTTGCTACGCCAGAGGTCGTGGGTTTTAATCCCGCCTAAGTTGTGTCACATATGTATAAACACTTATTATATGCTCCTCTAAAATAAGAATCTTAAATATATAAAATTTATAACAAGAAACAGGAAATATGTTCCCGTAGTTCCGTAAGTACCGAGACATTAATTAAAGTTACTGTTTGGGATAATTTATGTAAACCGTACGCTAATTTACAAAGTTTTTTCCAAAACTCTTGTGTGTGAATCTTCCAATTTAATCTAAAAAGTACTGAAGTACTGTATGAATCAAACACAAGACTTCATATTAAATCACTTGTCTGTTAATAATCCTAAAAATTTGGTGTAACCTACTTGATGAATTTATAACAAATATTTACGTAGGTGTTCACAATGGAATTGTCAAGAGGTGCCGAGTTGTAAAGAGGTGCCAAACTTATAACGAGTTTAGGTTTTAATTAGATATTTGAGATTTTCGACTACTATCATTATTGCGAGATCCTCTTACAGTACTTACACATGTGTGGCACATGTATAAAATCAATGCGAACGTATTAGATTTCGGTTCGGTGGTCTATTGGAGGAGAGGTGGTAAGGAGGGCTGCGCATTGGCATGTCAACAACTGAAACAACTGTGTAAATGTGCTGTATCTGCATTGCGCTAGGTATGCCATTGTAATTTACCCTTAATATATATGAGACTCGCCCGGTTCAAATAAGCCTACTGAGGCTTTCGTGGTGGGTGTTTTCGTGCTAAAATTAAATACATTATTTAAATATAAAACAATGACATAAAGAATAGGTGTCGGTGGTCGTAGAAGGGCTCTGGCTGCCCCTTATACTATAAAAAATGAGCTGGATCTATGGCGTTTTATAAAGATGAAGCATTTGAATTAAAGCAAACAATCTTAAATTAAAGTAATGCGAGAATAAATGTCGAATTGGATTTATTTCTATGCTCCGCCCACATAGACTACAGACCAAACCTACGCACTGAAGTTCATGTTTTTGCAGTTCATAAGCTGTAATAAAACATATGTAATTTTGATATATAAGCTATAATATTGTGATGTTTCATCAAAATCTGTTAAGTTGTTTCGACATGATTGAGTAACATATATCAATCGGTAGATAGATTGTTATGCGTGTAACACTGTATGTTATGCGCGGCAGACAATAATGAACTAATACGGTTTAAGAGAGAGTTTTTTCACAATTTCATTCCTGTTTCAAAAATATGTGTTGAAATTTTCTGTAGAATATGCGCCTAAAACTACGATGCCTGTTTCCGTTTTACCACTGCAAAGGAGGAAAGAAGGAAAGACACATTTCTAATCAATAATTTGGATGCTTACGTGCTTTGCTTACTGTTATTTAGATGACAGGACAATTTGTTAAATAACTAGTTTAAATATACTAAGTTCATATTTTTAATATGTATTTTTTTGCTGAGATTGACCTTGAGATCCCTAAAAAAGAATGATAATAATTGAAAATAGATGTGAAGGACAGAAAATGAGGTACAAAAATGTCTTGTAAAAGTTCTTATCATTTCAAGTCACGACGGCGAGTTCAGTGCGTCCGTTCGTTATCCCGTTATACATAAGAAGAATTCGCTCTTCGCTTTGCAGACAGACCTTCGATGGATCGAAAATATATAGTGACGGAAAACTGTACAATGAATACGCAAGACCAAGGATGGAATGATAGAGGATAGTACTAGAAATCAGCAGTGCGAAGTAATTTAAATATTCCATGTAAGTACTTAGAAATAGAAATATCTTTATTCAGTAATCCTACATCATTGCAATACAGACAAAGCAAAATAAAAGATCTATAAAAACTCGCGTTAAAGAACATAAAGCCGATACGAAACACTGACGTGTTACAAAATCCGCTGTATGTGAGCATGCTGAAATTGGCCCACTAAATTCCATTCCATAACCATATTCCTTAATTATCTAAATAATATAAACTCCAATATTCAATTTACAATGGAGTTAGAGAAAAATAATTCTCTAGCTAGTAAATGTTTTACTCATCCATAATTCTAACGACATTTTAAGTCATGCTGTATATAGAAAGGATATCCATACAGATGGGTACCTAAAGAGTTATTTTAATCAAGATCTATCTGTATATCCCACCTACTGACGACCGGCTGGCTCAGATGGTAATGTTGCGGTTAGTCCGCGTGTTACACCAGAGTCCGAAGATTTGATAAACCGCAAATCCTCACTAGGGAACACCGATTCCTTCGAAGGATGATCCGTGAGGCTATTTAAATTAAAAAATAGCCAAATGTCAATAGATAAGATGGTTGGGTTCTTCCCTCTGCTTGAGATCCAGTGGTGAACATAATCAAATTAAAAAGTAAACGTTACACCTCAAGACAGCAAGATATGATGAGTACTGTTTGCGTTAATCGGAACAACTAAAATTATAATTCTTCGGATACTTTTAAAAGCTTAGTACATCAGGCATCTATCATCTCAGTCCACCCGTGACCATGGTTGCTGTAAAGTTTCTGAAACGTCGGGCTACATAAATAATTTAATAAACCGCGATAAAATCCGTAGAAGTACTTTTATTGTAGTATCAAATGCGCATCCAGCGCGCACAGTATATTATCAATAACGTCAGCTAGAGCTATTGTAGTGTTGTACCGCTTACGAAGGCCGGACTGTGTAGTGGGAAATATGTAGTTGGAATTAATGTATTCAGTCATCTGCTTACATACAATCCCTTCCAATGTCTTGGAGATACATATGAGAATGCTGATAGGTCGTAGGTCCTTAATGTCTACTATATTCTCTTTTTCAGGTATGGGATCTACCACAGCAGTTCTCCACTTAAGAGGAAATGTACTTATAATTATGGACATGTTGAAAATTCTTGTAATAACCCCTAAATTGATCGGCATGGTGGCAAGCAGCATCTCCAAGGAAACTCCGTCGACTCCCATTGCATTAGAATGAAGTGATTTTAAAATACACAATACGTGAAACTCGTCTGTAGACGTAAGAGAGAAGTTTTATGAGCGAAATTCATTAAAAAATTAGACTCGTACAACTTAATGGTGGTTGGTGAAATGCAACTACTACCTGGCAAGCCTAAAAAGTGTTTATTAATTTTGTCTGGGTCACGAAGGTAATCTGGTAACTGGTAATTTGGCATTTTTGTGAAATTAATATTCTGCTTTAAGTGTTTCCACAGTACGCGAGGGTTTATGTGTGTTAGAAATTATGTGTGTCCTAAAGTAGGCGTTTTTTCACGAGCGATAGCATTCGTTATCTGTCGCTTTAAATCCCTATAATAGGCAATAGATGAATGAGTTTTAATAAGGCGAGCTCTTTTGCCGGCTTCGTTTCGAGATTGCATATTATACGTAATCCATGGATATTGGCGAGGTTTAACATTAATTGAATTTATAGTCGGACGAATTGACTACTCCCAAATATACAGTAGGCGATTCGCACGCAAGCAGTTTGTATTTTTTACATAATGATGAAGTATACTTTAGTACATTAACATTCACTCTTAAATATATTGTTACCTCCTACTGTATCTTTAGTTGTTGACCTAGAGTGGAGATGATCAAGGATCCATGTTATTTGTATGTCTTTGTCTTATACATAATAATTATTAAACACAAAGAAATCTAGTTTGGCATTTTAAAAGTGAATACAATAATTTTAGCAGGAATTAGTTGAAGTATTAATAAATAAAGATCGTTCATTACAATAAAACTAATTTTAAGGGTTTTATCGCGGTTCAATTAATTATTTAAATAGCCCAACGTTTCTAAAGCTTTACCATGATCACTATGGTTGCGGTAAAGCTTCAGAAACGTTGGGCTAGTTAAATAATTAAATGTACAGCGGTAAAGTCCGTAAACGAAATTTTATTGTAATGGGTAAGATTCGCGTAAAATCTTTATTGATCGATCTTTATTGATATCTTAACATCATAATAAGGATCGCAATATGTGGATTTCCGTTCTCTCTCCCAAACCTATTACGGAACTGGCGTGAAGGTGTTTAGTTAGTGTTTGCTATTAATAATTGTGTGGATGCTTCTCTTACATATATACATTTCGTTCGGTGGTACAGGTGTCTAGATTCACCCCAGGCTACTGAGCCCCAGCGCCACGAAAAGGCTTGAATCATGGTATATATGCATATTCTAAGTCCTATTTTGGGACAGGATTGGCCCAACCTTTGTCGCTTGTGGAGTACTCCAGAACGCTCGTGACGACCACCTTTCCAGGCTACCCTACAAAAAGAAAATCATCGCGAAGTTGTTTTCAACGGAGTGTGATTGCGTCACCTGCGTAGTAGGCGCCACGAACAGCTTCCCGGCGGCCGTGCAAGCCAGCGCGGTCGCCGAGTGGTCACGCGGAGTTTGTCCACGACCAGCACTGCGATTTTTAAGAAGATTGTGATGTTTCGCGTGGGCCGTCATGGATGGCGCACGCAAACTAAGTGCACCGAAGAAGCCGGCGACGCGCTCGAGGTCGACCTCTCGATCTCGCGCGTCGAAGACTCCAGGTGCACCATCTAGAAGAACGCCGCCCAGCCAGAGTTCCGGGAAGCCAGGGCCGAGCATGCCTCACGGCAGTGCGTTGCCGGCATCGGGGCGGAAGGAACTGATCCCTCCACCCGGATGCAGTCCGGCGGCGCTCGCCGGAGAGTCCGGACCAGCTCCGTCCGGCATCGGACACGCCTCCAAGATGACGCCTGCAAAATACGCCTCTCGTCTGCAGGACGTGGAAGCGTTTCGCGACAACCGAGAAACAATGAAAAGGAATCTTCCCCGCGAAAGATACAGGGGAATAGTGGACCTGATCCGCCAGAGAGGTTACCCCTTTCATCATCCTCCGCGGGCAGCACGGCCTCCTCATCCCCGCGCGAAAAATCTACGTCGAGCAGCAGGGACCCGAGCCCGATCAAGCCGCGGCCGACGCCACCTGCGCCAGCGCCGCTTGCTCCCGCGCCGCTTGTGCAGCGCAGCCCGCCGCAAGACCCAAGGAAGAAGACCGCCGCAAAGCGAACGCGTCCGGAGCCGGAGCACACCGTGCCATCGATCAGTCCATCGATTAGTCCACCTACTAAGAGGTACGTGGACGCACCGACGTCCACCTCCACATCTACTTCCCAACAGGCGCCTGCGACTCGTTCATTCGCGACCGTAGCCGCGCAGACGCCTATGGATACAGAATCTACGCTAACACTACGTATTTACGAAATCTCGGAGCTCCTTAATATACCCGGGGTGTCCATTTCGGTATGGCGCGGCCACAAGGGGCCCTCGCAATGCCATAGATGTCAACAGTTCCGGCACTCAAGCGCCCACTGCCACCGCCCTATAGTCTGCGTGCGATGCAGCGGCGGGCACGTTGCACGGGATTGCCCACATCCAAGGACGGAAGCAGCCATATGCGCCAATTCTTCTGGCGCACATCCAGCAAATAGCCGCTCATGCCCGGTGTACGTGCGCGAAGCGAAGAATCGCCGTGCGGAGGCTATTGCGCTCACGCGTGAGCCCCGCCGACCTCCTGCGCCCTCGCCTGCACCGGCGCCCCACGTGGAACTGCCACCGCCATCAGCACCTTTGCTAATGGCAGCCGCGAATGCTCCCATCCCTCGAGGCACGCAACTGGCAAAGCCTCCAAGGAAGAAAAGAAGACCGAGACCGAGGATAGCAGCCCTCGGAACCGCCACGCCATTAGACTCCGACGACGGGATGACAGGCGACACTCACACTGTCGCTCCGGCTGCGCCCGCTGAACAAGCGGCCCCGCCGCCAGCCCAGCCGGTTCGCCGTTCAACTCGCCGCGCACCATCGCCAATCGCGTCAATCGCGACAGGCGAACAGACGCGACCTGCTCGCCAACCGGGTGATTATTCCGCCCGCTCCCGCCGACGCAACCTACGTGCTTCATGGACTGGCCCGGGAGTTTGGTCCCAGGCCAGTTCATTATTTATTGAATTTCTTACCGCTATCAATAGCGGATCTCCATTTTTCACCGCCGTGAGACAGGTTCTCCCCGGCGTCCTTCTATTAATCCAGGAAATCGTGTCGCAACCACACCTGTTCGGTGCATAAATACTATCCCGGCCGGTATCACTGCACTACTGTAATAGTAATGTTCGTGAATACCGGCGATCTCGCCGTTCATCCACTTCCCAAACAGGCGTGTATGACTCTTCATACACGCCTCGTCACCTGAGAAGGTGACCAGGCTTACCACACAATAACATCTTGCTTCTCTGTCTCTCCTCTTACCCAACCACTCAGCCGTGAAGCCACCTAACCCGTGCATGTGGAGATATCGACCTAGGTCGCAGGTCGCCTTCTGCTGGTCCATCACCGCGTCAACCAGTGATCTCACCCGGTAGGGGCAGACCGCCCAGGTACGACCTCAGCAGGGCGGTGGATACCGACTGACTGGGTTCTCTTCTTCTACTGACACTTGTCGAACCCAAGGCCCGTTCCGTATTAACGGAATGCGGATGAACCCGCTAGTAGGGAGCAAATCGCTACGGCCTAGCCTTCCCGGACCCCTTGCGGGGCCCGTGTAAATTCGTGCGGAGTATTTTGGGATAGCCTGACTAAACGTTGTGTAAGTGCTAGTGCCATTGCTTCATTGCAGCAGAATCGGACTGGCATGGCCTAGGAGTTACCTCTAGCCTACATAATATTGCCGCAGAGATCTCTATGCTGTGTTTTTTGGTAGGCTAATGGGGGAAGAAAGGAATACATCTTCATAGTCTCTATACGAATGTTAACGGGCGTCAGTTGTCGTCAAAAGGCTCAGACTACACGTTTCACTCATTTTATTTGATTTAAAAAAACAAGCAAAGAAATTAGAAGTACTTTTTGTAGTATAGACCAGTCTGTCCGCGGCGTAGCTATAGAAATATGCAGAAGTAAGTTCAAAAAATAATAAGCGCTGTTCGCGAATATTAATACTTTGCAAACCTTTAGGTTGCGTGTTGGCTATTTCGTGTCACGCACGAATAAAGTGGACGACTTGGCCTTGGCCGTCAGCAATAAGTACTGACAATTAATAACAATATGTTTAAATGACGTCACTGGTAATAATATTACTCTCATACGCCCTGTTTGTATTAGCAATGTCCTTGATAGTTTCAGAAGTATATCAAATAACCTGTTGAAATTTAGACATATTACAGGAAGCCCTTGAAGCGTCATCCTGCTGGATTATGCCTGAGAGTAAAAGTGCCAATCTTAAGCTTATTTTAGGCCAAAACGTAAGAAAAAGGACAAAATGAAAAGAAAAAATCTATTATTCATAGTGAAAAAGATTTTTATAAACACTTTCTGAATTGTGATACTTATAATATAATAAAGATATACATATAATTTATAATATAGCTCATTACATAACATACTATAGTAAAGTTATTAAAATCCACGCACTAAAATATTTTTGTTAGTAATTTGTCTCCAGTATACGAGTAATTACTCAATGAACGGTTTTCCAGCACAATCATGACAAAATATGTTTTGTTTTATTATTGTGTGCTAAATCCTCTAATAATGGCTAGAACTAGGGCCATTCTTTTGTGTTGACTAATCTAGAGAAGGTGACGTTTCATCTGCGAAGCCGTATTGTTTCTACCATCTGCGGACTGTAGCGGTGTTTGAAGCGACTTAAGTTGGACCACTCGAGATCCTTTTTGTTGAGATCCATGGACAGGTAACCTCTTGTCTCACGCCTAAGTTGCTAAAGCCTATTTCTTTACGTTACTCATAACAGCGAACGCTTTATATGACCAATTGATGATCTGAAAATAAGAATATCTAATGAAAAATCCATGTCGTCATAACTTAAACATGTATGTGTGTATTACATTCTTATAATTTAGTAAGTGGTGAATTTATTTGACCATTGCTTAATAAGTGGTAGTGCTATGCTGCGTTATAGCTGAATTGGGCTGACACAGGTGAGGGGAAAGAGGAAAAACCGTAATATGTTCATAGGGGTTGGTAGTCACCAACTGGAATATGTTTGATGTAGTGGATAAGTGAGATGACTTCGAGGTTACATTAAAATAACATTATTAATAGCATTTAGAATAATAGCGTGAAAGAAACCTTTACAAAAATGTTGTTTTAACCATCCGCGCAATCAAAGAAAAGGTACTGCTTTTCTGCTTCGCATCTCGCATAATAAAATTACTATCGTTATCAAGAGCAAAATATATAAAATAGCAAGACTAAATTTTATGCTAAAATAAATCAATGTATATATTTCGTAAAACTTCTGCAAAAATCATTTCTTATCCAACTTCCCACTTTTAAACAAAAAATTTTAACGGTGGGAACCGAAAACATAAGCCATACATAGATAACCACAGTGTATGTCTGGAAAAGTTTATCAAACTTCATTGTTTTTTTTTTTTGATATCGATGTCAATCTTTCCTCGTTTATACAATAACTTACATAAGTATAAGTATCAAGAGACAGAGTGAATATCTTGCCCGCGGTCACCCTCAGCGGCTGTTTGGAACGTTCCAGAAAAATAATCAGAAACATAGCCGTTTTCGAATCAAATTTTAGCCAACCACCTTCATATGCCGCCTGGCGCAGCTGTAAACTCTGCAACATATGAAAACACTTAATTATTTTATAGAATAGTTGTACAAACGAGTAATTTGAGCCTTCTTACGACTACCGACGCCCGTGGATATCCGCGTAATTACTATGCTGATACGTTGCCCTCTTGATATCTTCGCCCTCAATGGGCCACCAGCAACTCACAAACCGCATGAAACGCGATACCGAAGATGTCACTTTAAGCCGGTATCATGTGAGCGAGAGGTACCTTCCGGCCAGCAAAATTCCGCTGAAATGCAGCATAGTGCTATGTTGTATTGCCTCTTAATTAAAGAAATCTTTATGCTCGTAGCCGTGAAGAGATGTGTCTCCCACCATGGTTCAAGCCTTGTCGTGGCGTTGGGGTTCAGTAGCTTGGGGTGTACCCAGACATCCTGGGCGAAGCCAAGTAAACGGGGAGGCGGGTGCTCTTTGTAGTAAGGAGTAGACTCATATACAAGTGGTGACAAATGAGCAAAAGGAGGATAGGAGCCTGACCCCATTGCACCAAAGTTGCTGTGGTGCAGGACAGCCCCATCTGTGGGGTTGACGTCGACTCCTTAGGGGTTCACTAGCCGTTGAGGTGTCCTGATGTTTTGTTGTTCCGGGGCACCTCACCAAAGACGGTACTAATCCCAATCGCGGTGGTTTTTGTGGGTATTCGTCACTATGATGTGCCGCAATCGCCATACACCACTACACCCCACCCAGGGCCAGTGAAGGCGCGCAAATGCGTTTCCCCGCGTAATAAAAAAAAAGAGATGTGTCTCAGGTCCTCACTGTTACAGAAAATACAGTGGTGACAATTATATTTAAAGAATATATCAGCAGGAGTATCGAGACACGTTATTGTAAGTAAATTAAGAAGAATGTGAAACAGATTTTGGTCACCACAATACATCAATCACTTGGACAGATTTTACGTTAGCTGTACACAGCTTCCACGCTGCTACGTGGACCTATCACACGTTTTATGGTCGAATGTGTGTCCAACTGAATACAGTATACCTAGGCTAAACTTAGAAAACTTAGAAATTATTAGGTTGACTTAATATTTAACATATATTATGAGAAGTTTATACACGTGCTTGTATCTATTCTCACAAATATGTGAATGTGAAAACACTAAATTACATTTCGTACTTTGAAATGCTCAAAAATGCTTGGAAGAAGCTACAAAGAAATTGCATTTCGATGTTCGCCTCACATTAGACAAACTAGTATAGAAGGCACGTAAACATTGGACATGAATTTCGTCTCAACCAAGTTCATTATAAGACCTAACCGCGACGCGTCGCGACCGGGGACCCCACTTTACATCTTACCTGTCGATGATACTGCTGTAAAATGGCAGCTGTGGCGTTACGAGTGCTTTGTGAGTGCCCGGTGGCCCGTTGTGAGGGAAAAATAAAGGAGGGCAACACATCTGCATTACAAATATTGTGATGTGTGTCAGTAAATGCCAAAAGGCTACTAGGCCATAGCTCGTTTTCACCCCTAAATTATAAAAAGGTTTACCCGAATCAACGCGCAGGGTATAGTTAGTATAACAAAGTGTAGTTACTATAAGTATAATAATGCACATAATATATTATGGAGATACAAAAGGCCTATTGAATATTTCATTTATTATAGCCATTTTCAAAAAGACGGTCGCTTTGTTTTATGGCGAAGCAAAAGATTATCCGGATTGTAATAGCGAGACGTCCACCAATATAGCGGCTGACGTTTAGCCTCATTGAATCTTTTGATTTTAAATGTAGTAAAGTATGAAATGGAATTAGGCCAAGAGTTTTAAGTGCAAATAAAAAGGCTAACCACAGACGCTTAGTCATTCCTTAGCATCGCAACTGTCTGCTATCTAGATATATATATTGTCATTCTCTTTATTTAATTATTAATTTCTCTTTAGTCGACAATCGACGTCATTGTTGTTGTCATGTCAAGAAACACCGCGAGTGTTAAAACTAGGAACTGAAATAAGAACTGAAGCCAAAAAGACGGATAGTTCACTTTATTTCAATAAAGCTAGTATTAATTATCGTATAACGCCGAATTCTTTTTGGTGTAATTTCACACGGCCGTATTCAATCCGTCTAATTGTTCGTCCACCACTAAATAAGACGGCCCTGTTTCTGAAAATGGCTAGCCGAATACGGCGATTTAGAAAATCTGACTGCGACACCATGTAAGCCTGAGGCCTGAACTAAAATTACCTTCAAAATAAGTTCGTTACCAAACCAGCACAGTATGAATACCTCTATCAACATACACGTTAAGTAAATGGCCATCCAGACGATTTGCATCGGATGACTTTTGGGATCTTCGATCTGAAAACCGATTTGAGAATTTCAGGAAAAATTTCTAGAATAAATATCTGAGCATAATTTACACGGAGTTTACTGTTCAAGAATGTATTTTAGGCCATCCAAAAAATGTGGGTAGTAAAATACTGTGAAACAGCAACTGTGTGCATCACCATTTTAACGTTTTACCTTTATTTGCGGATCGTAATTCTTTACATCAGAATAGTGTACTTTCCTAAAAATTAAAGTCGAGACCCATGTTAAAGTTGATACTCTGTTGTTATAATTTACTTTTGCTAGAGTTGTATAGTTGTAGTAGTAATAGTGTAAACGCCTTCTCATTACTAAATCGGTAGCTACTGGGGAACTGTTTTCCTTAGAACAACAAAGTTTACCTAAATCTAATTAGGTAAAGACGGCAACGCATCCACAAAATTTTTGTTTGTCTCAATCTAGGTGTGGGCTTTAGTCTTTGATCAACCATAAAACTGTATTAACAATTACTTATCAAAATGAACAAATTATTTTCATAACTTTAATTTGTACAAAAAATTACAAATAAAGTCCTAAGTCCGAATATAGTACATCCCCTTATTCTTATGAATGAAACAAAGTTTATAGTCAAAGTTAACACAGGGATGCCACGTCTAAACAGATAAAACAGACAGGGATACTCACTGACAGAAACTGCACACCCACAAGACACAGCACCATCACACTCAACATGAACTGAAGAGCAGAAGCTAGGCTGAAGGCGCTTTCTATTATTGATACGTATCTGGAACAACGCCATTAGTCAGTAGTCTTATCTCTAAAAGTTTAATTACTTTACATTGAAAAGATTAAAACATTTATTTACTTTCTAGATTTACTACTTTACTACGTTGAAAACGTATTTTTATTCAACGAGAAAAAGAAAAGATATTTTTGATATTTAACATTTTTAATCGCTTATTTTGAATTAATTGACAGTTCCATCTCCTCTTTTCTTCCATTTAAATACGTTCCAAGACAGTTTTAGCTTCAACCTTGGGCCCTCTGAGGTTATATCAAAGGGTCGCGAGAGGTTACTGATGTCGAACCAGGCTTGATAGACTGAGCTGTGGTGGGGCACGGTTCAAGCCTTGTCGTGGCGGTGGGGCTCAGTGGACTGGGGTGAACCCAGATACCTTGGTTGAATCCAATTGAATAGAGGGGGCGGGCGCTATTCGTTTCCCCCTTATCAGAATTTTCTTTCTTTAGTATCCAAAGAGCAGGAGAAGAAACTGCTACTTCTACCCCCCTTATAATAAGATGGTACAAGAGAGCAGAAGGAGACGGCGCTTTCGCGCACGGGGCAAGGGGCGAGGATGGGAATCTGACCCTATTGCGCAGTCCCAAAGTTGGTGGGGTTGTCCTATGGCGCGGGAAAACCCCGTCTGTAGAGGTGGCGTCGGTCCCTTAGGGGGCTGACTAGTCGTCGAGGTGCCTTGATGATTTGTTGTTCCGGGGCACCTCACCAAAGGCGGCACTGGCGGTGGTTTTGGTGGTTATTCTGCACTATGATATACCGAAGTGCCACACACCACTGGACCCTACCCAGGGCCAGAGAAGTTGCGTAAATGTGTTTCACCGCGCCAACAAAAGCAAAGAGGCTAGATAGAGGTAGAGTTGCAGTGAAGGGAACTAGTGGTGGGCCAAGCCAGTTTTAACAAATATCATATCACAAAGTTACGTAAAGACACACACACACACACACAAAGGAAGTTACACGATCAGTTGGAGCCTTTTTTTTCATTACAATGGCCATAGATATCCGCAGATAAGCAGAAATGTTGTCATCCTTTCCTCCTCCCCAATTCACAAACCACACGACACGCGACAGTATAGCTGTCACTTTAATGCAGAATCATGTAAATGATCTGCTTGCCAGGTCGTGAAGATCAGCCACTACTGCATCGCAACATGACACTTACTAGTTAATAGTGGAAAAAATTCTTTAGTCTTAATATATACCTTATGATTACATTGTAATGAATGATACACTTCTTCAGAACACTATCAATATAATACTTGTTATCATTATACATTATTTTGTGTTGCTTTAAATCTCTTTCTCGTGTCCTGTTCGCAAGCATTTCAACGTTTCTTAAATTGAAGGCCAGAATTTCTATCTGAGCAACTAAAAACAAAATTAATGTTTACTTGAAGACAGAGCTTATGCGGGTACATCAAATTGACGAAAAGAAATAATAACAGTACAAAATTGTTTAATCCTATGATAATACTACGTAACAACAGAATGAAGGTAGATACAGATGCATTGGAATTATAGGACATTTATTCTGACACAAAATGTTTTATATTATTCTTTTAAAATGGGTAATTTTTTTACCACTATTCAATTAGAATGAGGAAATGTATTAAGGCGAGTCTAATTGTCCAGATTGTAAATTCACTGGCGTATGATACGGTATTAATAGAAAATAATGTTTTTCGCATTAAACATTTCTTTAGGATTCTTAATAATATATATGCTTCATATACATAGGAAAATACACAAAAAATATAAATATGACAATAATTAAACAATTTACAAATTCTAAAGACTACGTATCTGAGTAAGTACTTGTTTTAACCTATGTTAATAAGCATTACTGTAGATCTGGCGCTGGTGCGCATAGCGTTCCATTTTACCCAGAGTGGACTATCGAACTTTTGAGACAATGTTCCGAGGACGAATGTGCTTACCTTACCATATACGCCTCATGCCAACATGAAAATGTAACCAAAATGGACCTGAAGGATACGTCGAACTTGGCACAGAAATACTACTACTGAATAGAAACCACCACAATGTCTTGGTTTGCCCAACGTAACTCTCAGCAGGTATAACATTGTTGAGTTGTATTTTCCATGTTGGGCGCTGTATGTTCGCTGCGAAAAACTGATCCATAGACTGCACGTGTAAAATGCTCGGTTCTTTTTTTAATATTTTATTATATACACTATTGCGTTAAACAAATAAAGTTTAACTTGCTCTGTAATTTACAGAGCCCTTGTGCAAATCTGTGAGCCAACCTGCCGTTGCGGATCAACAGTGCTCTACGCTTTCATTCTTTCTTTTGCTTTCGTATTTATCATCATCAAGGTGCTCCTATACAATGTGGCCCAGGCATTTGAACTTGCGCTTATTTCACGGGAATTCCACGTAATATAAAGTTAGGTTGGAAATTTAAATAGTCCTTCCCAAGAAAGGAAAAATTTTACTTTTTTAGATAAAACTGAGTCTATTCTCCTCTAAATACTGCACACAAACTGTAAAAGCCTTACGCGGAATCGATGGTAAAGGGACTCAAAACCGTATCTTTAGCATGTCTAGAGATGGTCGCCATAATACCATCGATAGAACAACCAACGTCTGCTCTACGTAGCCCCTCCATAAGTTGGTTCTCATACAGTCTAAATACTTAATAACCAAATAGCCTCGACAATGAAGCCGCCCCACTCCCACACTCCCCTCTCCCAACTTACTCCACACATTATTTTAAAGGGATCACTAAATGCATCTCCTCGTAATATTACAATTTAGTTCAAAAACATAATTAGCAATATACTGAACATTCCATTTTCTTATAGCCTACAGATCACCTCGGAGTAAAATCACTAGTAACATTTCTCGGGAACGAAAGTGCTATTGATATATATGTTATAAATGTTCCTTTTACTAAAGCCATTTTTCCGTCTATTCTGCCTTAAATTACAGTGCCTTTTAAACTTATTTTACAAATTATTAGAAAAAATAGTAAACATTCGTCACACAAATTTCATTAATAAAAGCAAACTGCTATCCAAACATCAGTACGGATTTAGATGTTACAGTTCTGCTGAAAATACTGTAAATCGCGTCACTGAAACAATTACAACCATCCTGACTGGAAGTGTCAGGATGGTTGTAATTGACAAGATGGTTGAAAGACATGCGGAAAAGGTGGAGCACTTCTAGATCGTGCAAAAGTATTCTACACAGTCTCAATGCCGTTACTTTTATAAAATATTAGAAAATAATGAAATATTAGATCTTCCGTTGTAATGGTTGAAATCCTACCACAGCAATAGACAACAGTGTTTTAAGTTGGTGAGATGATGAGCAATTAACTGCCTATAAAATAAGGAGTCACACAGGGTAGTGACTCAGGACCGATGTTATTCCTCATATATATGAACGTAATACAAACTTCTTCCAAATTACCCGATCATGTTATGTTGACGACACTGCAATAATATTTGAATGTAAGTCATGGAAGGAAATACTAGTAAAAAAAGGCCTTACTGATGTAACAAAATTTCTTGACACTATTCTTCTCGCCTTAACTCGCTAACAAAACTAAATATATATGTTTCCATAAGACCGTAGCTACCCAACCCTATAACCGAACAGACTTTACTATTCACTCCGCATGCTGTGACACGAGCAAATGTAACTGTTTCAGTATAGAGCGTGTTATCTCAATTAAATATCTAGGTGTTACGATCAGTAGCAGATTAGTTACGATGGAGACGAGAATTTTCAATTTAAACCTCATATAACCGCCTTAGCTTCCCGACTTTGAAACCTCACTCGTGTACAGTATTCGTGACATTCAGGACTCTCGATATTAACGTATGGTGTACACTCACTTATTGCATAACGGCCTCCCCAGGCTACAAAAAGGCTTTAGACGTCTAGCAAAAATTCTTTACAAAAAATGTAAAATATACCCCACAACGTCTTTATTTTCTGAAACCCAAACTCTTTGTGTAAGACCTTAAATTAGTTATTGCAGAGCACTCAGCGCCACAAAAATTGTAATATTATGACAAAGTAATAAGTAAACGTGCTCTCGGAAACCCAAAACCAATAGTAGACACGAAATTAGGCCAACTTCTCTTGGACCACGCATATATAGTAACGCTATCACGCAATTTAAATTACGAAACAACACTCTTAAGACAATCTAAAAACAAACTAAAACTATAGGTATCAGAATTATAGTGAGAAGGAACAGAAATTTAACCCAGATATGCCTGAAACTAAAATTTTATGAAAAATTTGAAAAAAATTACATTATTTAGTTTATTAGATCTTATGCAACATAAAAAAAAATTATGAAAAAAAAAATAAGTGTAAGGCTTTCAGGAAAACAGCCGTTCTATATGAAGGACAGTAGGATAATAAGAGGAAACAAAAGACCATTTATGACAAAACAGAATGTAATCAAAAAGTGTAGTTTATTATATCTAATAAACTGCACTTTTTGATTACATTCTGTTGTATTGATTATATTACCCATTATTATATGTAAATTACTAGATTAACACTATTTATGAATGATATGTTTCAAAACACTTGACACACACTCCAACATCACATTTCTTGCAACGTGTCAAACATTTTTTGGGACATTGACGACAGTGTGTTTGCTTCGATTGAGGAATAACCAGATGATTCATTTGGTCTTTACGACTATCAGCATGTTCATGATGGGAGGGTCGGCTAGGCCCTCTTTTGGCATTTCTTCTATTTGATTCAATCAAAGCAATTGCTACCCTTTTGCGAAAGCCAAGATGATTCAGTTTTCCATGATTTATTTTATATAACCGCCATGCATTATGTTCGGCAAGATCAATCATGTGTGTGAGCAACGGCATGTAACATTTCTTACCTCGTATACCAATTCGGTAATTTGAAATATTTTCATCAGACCGATCCACTCCTCCCATATATTTGTTATAGATGGACACCATATGTGGTTCTTCTATGACAATGTTTCTCTTTTCACTTTGTGAGAAGCGTTTGGCAGATTGTTTAGGATTTATTCCTACAGCATTAGAAGCAATACTGAATATATTATTGTCATGTCATTTAGCAATAATGAACGTGTTGTCATGTGTCGTTCTGTAATCGACAGCACCACGTTCCTTTTTTTTCAGTAACTTCGATGTAATCAGAGGACAACTAGATGTCCTGTTTTCTCGAACTGTCCCAGTGCAAGGAAGGCCTTCCTTTGTTATCTCTTCCAGCAAGGGCGTCCCAGTAAAAAAAATATCAAAAACTACGTGGTAAGGAAGGTTGAAGCCACGTGAAATCAGCATATCGCAAAAAGGGAGAACAACGCTTGCACCCAGCCCCAATTCTTTATATATTGGATTGCACATAGTTGTAGCACCTTGGTATGGTTCCATCCATAAAACATACACCAACCGTGTAGCACCAACCCAAGCTTTGAACCCGTACCTAATAGGTTTACCTTTTATGTGCTGTTTGCAGCCATGTCTACCATAGTAGGGGATCATGGCCTCATCTACACTGTAATGCTCTTGAAGAGGAGAAAACTCTAAGAACTTTTTATTTAGAAGTGTAACTAGGGGGCGTACTTTTGTGTATTTGTCTTGCAAATCCAGATTATCATTGACATGAAGGTGGCGAAAATTAAAGTCAAATCTATCACTAGTCATAGCCGAGCTGATCAATTCATTCTTTGTATCAGGTGAGTTTTCCCAATACATTCTTCTACGGGGGAGCCATGAATAACCACTAACCAACAATATGCCGATAGAACATTTCATATCTTCAGTGGTTATGTCTCCAGGCAAAATCTTTTTGACAGCATATTTATTGCTCTCTGACACCAACAACGAAATAACATCTTCATCTAAGAAGTTTTCAAACCACTCAATTGGGCGCTTATCTTGGCCAGCGCTTTGAACATCTGGCCGATTCACGGGATTTTTTGCCAAGTCCCGTTTATCCATGCGTAGGTACGCCTACGTTTAGTTCGACCTGTAGAGTCAGAAGGTTCTTCTTCTGTATCACTCACCATAATATGCCCTTGAATCATTACTTCAGCCGGTTGAAACAGAATGTTTCGTGGCTAATTATTCAAAGTTACATTATCTTCGTCAGTGAGACATTCAGGATCAACAGGAGGAGGTAGAATACATATCAGTCGTTCTCTATAATCTTCTTCATTATCAGAAACATTTTCTAAAGCATCTAAAATTTCATGCGCAGCTAACGGTCTGTAAAGAAAAAGTTGTATTATTGTACTAAAATCATGTATATTATCCTACTGTCCTATATATAGTACGCTAGTATTTGTAACAAGTTATACGTAATTTATTTATATTATTTTGCTAGAAGTACAAAAGTTAAAGTCAACTAGATGTTAACACAGAAAAAAACAACTCACGAGTAAAATATAACTTTTTATACATACCTGTCATTTGCCATGTCTGCAACGCACTTTTATTACATACTTATAAGGTTAAATATAAGGTAAAAACTGTTAAAATAACTGTCTTTTTATTTTTTCTAAAATTTAGGTATTACACAGAAACAACATTGTCACACAGAAAAACTTTCTTACAGAAATACATTCACACAAACACGCACGCGCGTGCCAGCGCTAACACACAATTTGTTACACACTATCACTCACTCTTCCAAACGTCTGAAAACGATACGTCACACAAACTGACCTCCGGTCATCACGGCACAGGCTAAGCCTAATTTGAAGACCACAGACTTACACAAATTACTGTAATATTATTTGTAAATAAAGATATTTTTATTTATCTCACTACGTTTGTTTGGTTGCCGTAACAGTATAGCAGTAGGGCGATTATATCCGATCTTAAGAACTGATAAGTGATACGACATATTTGTTTATCGGTTTCACTATACAAGAAACACAGCTAAAATCCATCTGCATATTGGTTTAAGCTTCATCACGTGCATAACATGAATCGGAATACAGATAATTGTTATGAATTTGCTTTCCAATATTTGTCCATTCAATCCTCACTTATCAATAGTACACAACAATTAGTTTAGCTCAGATATTGATATAAATATTTGATAGCCATGAAATGTATCATTTCAGTGCAACAAGTTGTGCATTGAATTGAAATAATTGCGCGTCTAATATTCCCGTTTCGATAGTCATGAAATCAATAGTCATTTATATAATTAAAACCATTAATAATATAACAAAAATGATGAGCTTTTTTGTTTGTTTGAACGCGTTAATCTCGGGAAGTACTGTCATGTTTAAAAAATCGGCGTTGGTCGTCGTAAAAAGGTCCTGATTTCTCGTTTTCCCTCCTGTACTATAAAATATAAAAAACCTCTTCGTCACTAAAATGTGTTGTGCTCTATATGAATAGGCAAAAGTGTGGCCGCGCGTGTGTAGGTTACTTATATTAATTTATATATTTTAACTTTGGATTCGACTTGGAGTGACTTCTCGTCACTCGTCAAAGTAAAAACACCTCGAGTAAAGTCATTCTAAATAGGATTTCAGTCCGCATATGTGTAATAAAAAGCGTAACTTGCACATTTGAATGTGTTCTTGTGTCTGAGGTTAAAAGTGTTTTTAACTAAACGCAATTGCTTTTGCTAAGACCCTTGAAAATTTATGACGACAAAATGGGATTCACTCTTGTAGGGCGCATTTGTGCCAAAAATTTTCGGTGAATATTAATATTTTGTATCGAATGTAATTTATATATAACTAGATACATATAAAATTGCAATAATACCACTATTACTGGTGGAGGTGGTAAGTCCACGCGTGACCATCGTTGCTGTAAAACTGAAACGTCGGACTAGTTAAAGAATTAAATAAACAGCGATAAAATCCGTAAAAGAAGTTATATTGTTAAGAGTAACATTCGCCTAAATTTTAGACATCACTATTATAGAAAATTGCTCAAAATGATTCCAGACTTAAATGAGCAGAGCGAGTGACATACAGTGCAGCCTTTGTTTGGGTGCTCCGAATCTACGGGTCATCAGAACACCAGGGGGGCTAGTGGGTACACTAAGGGCATAGCACCGCCCTAAGGTGACGTCTTCGGCGTCGCGTTTCGTGCGGTTTGTTGGTAACCGGTGGTCCATTGAGGGTGGTAGGAGGGCAACGCATTGGTATAGTAATTATTTGGATGTTCATGGGTGTCGGTAGTCGCAAAAAGCTCCGATTGCTCGTTTGACCCATATTCTATAAAGACTTGGTAGTGTAACGGTGCGCGTGTCGCCTGTTAAGACCGTTAGCCGCCTGGGGACCTGGGTTCGACCCCCAGGTCAGACAACTATTATTAAATGTTTTTCGGATTATTTTGAGCGTGCATAACATTTCCCGGGTTTGGAATGTGCCCGTAGTGGCTATAGACTTGCCACCTATGACATCATGGGCCGCAGTACAATGGCCAATCGTGGATGTACTAGTATATCTACTAGAGTTACCTCCTCCTCCTGCTCTTTTCTCCCATCTTATAAGAAGATTACAAAGAGCAACCGCCTTGGTTCAATTGGCTTCACCCAAGGTTTTACTCCAGGCTAATGGGCCTCAACCCACCGTTACGACAAGGTTTAAACTACTGTGTGGAGGGTTACATGTATGATAAAGGGTATATTTGTATTAGGTCTATTCTGTTTGCTTTATTAGCTCAGTATTAATTATATCTATAAAAAATAATTACATAGTGTTATTGTTATATTTATCTAATAAATTTAATAGTTTAAGAAGGTTATTTTTTTTCATAGGGTGTCAAAGGTAGGTGAAGGAAGGTATACATCGAGACGGCACTCGCATAGACTAATGCCATCAAAATATGCTGAGTTAATGCATTTGAAGAGGGAAAGCAAACGATCGACGTTACAAGGAACCCTCTTTTGCAGAGAGACCCTTATTACTGGCCCCTTAAGGACCCTTGTCTATAATAGCTTGCGTGAAATAATAACAAATATACAAACTTATTTGTAATGTTAGTAGGATAAATAAGATTGACATTACCAACAAGAACAAAGCCACAGATACGCGCCGATATTGGCCAACTTTGCAACGAATAAAGTGGATTCGCTTACTTCTTGCGTACTTGTATTAAACTGAAACTTGCAACTGTGTAATTTCAGTTACTCGAATGACAATTTGGATCATAAATTTTGATATCATATAATTGCAAGCACTTGCATAGTTCTCGACATTCAGTGGCTATTTTACAAAGTTTTCATTTGAAAAACATCTTAAATTTTATTTAAAAAAAAAACAAAATATTAGAAAGTAATGATAATCTCTTATTTTGGACCTGAACTTATGCCGTGGAATCGAAGAGAAGCCCAATATGTAATAATAATAATATAAATAATAAGTAATAGCTTCATGGAAATGTTATAATGTCTCGTCGGGCGATTATGACGCGGCTTGGGGTCGAAAAGAGATCCGACCCTCTACATGTAGGAGTCGTGCATCCCGATATGAAAATGTTTATTTTAGCTACTTTCACTATTATTTATATTATAATGTAGATATAGACTCTGATTGGTGAGTCATTTTTCATCCCTGCAGTATAATATTTTTTACTGGATTTCCATCGAAGTCATGGGATAATAAAAATGACAAATACCTTTTCTAATAAAAATATCCTACAAATTATTAAATGTGTTGATACGATATTAGCAATGGTGCTTGGGCCATTTATAACAGGACAGACGAATCACCGGCTTTGAAGCGAATGCATCGCCCTCACGACGTGTCTTTAAGCAAAACAGGTTGCGGTGAACATAATATGCTATTTTAGTCACTTTTCATCACGTTTCCTTCGAAGTGACTTAAAATATTGTCTTTGATACTTTAAGTTTCTAATCTAATAATGTCATCCTAGCAGGATTATGGGCTGGTGGCCATTTCTATAGAGACAAGCCAACAGTGCTGGACATACCAGTGTGTGCTGTGGCCCAAGTACACTCCATGATCCCTCAATCTCCTATTCCGATGATACGGCCATGCGATACTACCAGAGAGAAATTAGGCAACGGATCAACTGTAGAAGAACAAGGTGAGTTTCGGCCTAAAAATCCATAACTTTTTTATTTCTAACGATTAAGCTGTGAAATTTTGCACAACTATAGAATTGTGTATAAGGTTTCAATTAAGATGATTTTAGTATAATTAGTTTTAATATACTGTATTAAAAGACAAAGTTAAATTACAAAATGATGTAAAAATAATTTTATTTCTATCTCAATGATACCATACTATTTCTCAATGCTAATAATATAACGGAGGCATAATATTAATAATTCAAACAAATTATTAATTAAACAATATTTGAAAGAATATTTAATTCGTGTAAGGCAAGCAATTTGTAAGTAACTTAGCTAGTATTTCCCGGCCCACGCTTAAGTCATGATTACATTTTAATTAAATGTATCCCTTGTATGCTTTATTTTATTTTATCCAACTATCCGTTTTATAGGAATAAATATATAATATTTTTCATATTCTCTAAACAATTAACAGGATCTATATGAAAATTTTATTTAAACACATAAACAGACAGAATAAAAATATATTATGAGGGTTTAAATCATTTTAGTCATTTTGATTGATAGTTCAGAAGGTAAGTAATCGTATCTACTCACAACTTGAAAATGTTGTAGCATGTCTATTACGCCAGAGATCGGGTTTTAATTCCCGCTGAAATTATAGGTAAATGAATATAATTGATAATAATTTTTGAAATTGAATTGAAATGCATGTGCTAAGTTATTTAAACCAGAAATTTCAATTCAATTTTAATGTAAAATAACCAAGATTCCGTTACATGTTGTAAAATATCTTTTACGTATCAAACGTGTTAATTATTTCCTTTTATAGAACGTGTCGCATTGTACCAGTGAGCTTAAGGATTTAATATGACTCTGCTGCTTCTTTGTGGTCCTGCGATGGTGCCAGTAAATAAATTCACCATCGCTAACGTGATGCCCTATTCACTAAACACATACTAAATAAACACAGTAATAACAACAACACATTTTCAAGACAGTTCTCTAATGGAGTAGGCAGAGAGCCACATATCACGATCTCTATACTCTCTCCATACAAAGGCGTCGGTTGCGAAGACTCTTGACATCACCTCCGGACATTACCCGATCAATCTGATCATGGTATGGCAGTCTCGGTATCCAACATTGAAATAGACCTCGATAAGCGTCAAGAAACTAGGGTACTATACTACACTTATGTCATCTTCGGCATCCGTCGTATCGATATACGACGGATGCTGAAGATGACATAAGTGTAGTATAGTACCCTAGTCTCTTGACGCTTATCGAGGTTACTTAATATTTAAGATAGACTTTATTATATTATCTAGTCAACGTAGTACAAGATAGTCAGGTAAAGTAAAGCTTCGTATTGCAGTGACTTTCTGTGATCTTACCATATCCTCTCACATAATGTGACTAAAATGGGATGAACGACTATAATAGCTAATGGTAGTAATAATGGACTTACTTGCTGATGACACAAAAGCTGCCAATATTGTATCCATTACGCCGTCGATAATACATGTGGCTGGTTTGTAATATACCTACGAGCAAAATATAAGATGACAAGTATTACTTTGAAAATGGAGGCATCCCTAGTACGGCTCAATTTTGTCTATGACGGTCAATGTAATAGACATTTGGTTACTCTTTATGTTGGATTTATAGCTAGTCTTGTTATTTCTTTATTTATTCGGTGCAAATATAAGTCTTAGAATAAAACAGAAAAAAATATGTATATTAAGTGTATACATCATCGGCCAAGCGCCATTGGGACTCGCCTTTGAAAGGTTCCGCAATATGAAACTAAAATTTTCGTTTCAATTTTTTATTGAATTCTGTAATCCTAATTTTCCTCACGGTGGTTAAAATAGTATTAACATAATCCAAACAGATTTTTAGAAAACTCCACACTAATCAGAAAGACTTATTCAGTGATGGATATCATTGAGTAGGTCTTATAAATTCACACGGCAATACCCTCTCGTTACCTACCCTTCATTATTTTACTCTCCAAAAACATACTAGATTATTTGTAGCGGCTTATAAGATATACCTAACAACCAAATTCCAAACATTTAATGCCCAATAATATAAAACAAATAATAATAAAAAGTTTAAATTTACATTAAGTAATTCCGGAGATTATGGCGTTGAAGCCACCAGTTTAACAAACTTGTAATATATTAGTATGGTTCTTTACTTTTAATAATGAAAGAAAGACTTTCATTAGTATAAGTGAAGTTACAGTTACTTTACTATTCAACATAACAGAAGTAGTCCTTACATTTTGAATAAACAACAATAATATATAACAACTGTGAACTTACATGATGTAGATACAGGATGCCATAAGTTGGTGCTTTATATACATCAATGTACGGATATTCCACGTTTGTCGGTAAAATATCAAAATTTTCAGTAAGCGGCATTATAATTCCAACTGAAAAAAATAATCTTGTAATATATTGGGGCATTTTTAACTGATACTTTTGTTAATTACAGCAATTTGAAGTTACGTGCAAATTACAGCAAGAAAGAACAATTAAATTGATATAGCAACAACAGTATTGTATTGTAACATAGCAAAACATCAATAGTTATCTTTCTTAAAAACTAAACTAAAACTAATTAAATTTGCTTTCAAAATGGTATTAGCCCGAGTAATAAATGTAATGTAAATAAGATATTCATAAATACCGAAGTGAACATATTACAAGTATTTTTTAAGTTTACCACTGTTATCGGTGGTGTGAAATAAATTGATTGAATTGAATTACCAGAAACGAGTCGAGTAAAGCACGACACTAACAACTTGTGAAATCTAAATACATGATACGAATGAGAGCGCTGGCTGACTTATAAAGCTTATACAATTTGGTTTTATAGCTAACAACTACAAGTAACAATTTTGAAACACTATAGAGACGTTGCATAACGAAGGTCGAAGATGTCGGGCTTGTTTGTAGATGAAGTTTTTTTATTCCCTAAATAGCTCTCCGACCAAAATTAACCCGTATTTGTTATGTAATACAAATTATATACTAAAACCTTCTTGGGAACTCGCTCTACATATTGGTAAAAAACGCATGAGAATCCGTTCAGTAGATGTAGAGGTAGTCGATTACGTACAGACAGACTTGGGACCTTCGTTTTATATTAAGTACGTATAGATTTATCTTCTTCTCTAATTGAATTAGAGAAGAATATTATCAAAATCTTTCTTAATTTTCTGATTGGAACGATATAATGAACAATTAATATTAATAATATCATCCTAGCTGAATATCGGCTACAGAGCCATTTGCGCGGGACATATTATATTGCACAAATGTTTGCGCAGACACTTGCACTCAATATTGCCATAGTCTCCTATTCCGGTGGGACGGTTAACCGACACGACCGGAGAGATCTTCAGGCGCAGGACCGACGGTTAACGTGATCTCCCAGGCACGGGGGTGTGGTACCGCCAACTTCATAACTCCGGGCAATGATTAAAATTTTAAATATCATATTAGCACTTATTTTAGGGTGCAACCCTCGATTCGGGCCCGGGACCTCACGTCTGTGGCTAAACATGCTTACCACTAGACCACGAGACAGTTAAGCAATGGACAATTCTACAGAAGTATGCGCATGTATCTTACATCCAATATGAAGATGAACTGTTCAATGTACAATGTACAATATCCTGATATTGTATTGTTATCTAAATATTATTATAATTTTTTAACTTTGTATGCAGGGGGTATTTATTATTCGGACAAACTGGTCCGATCATGAATGTTTTTCCTTAATAATGTACAGACCTTCACATCATCTCTTATCCATTGGAGAAAACTGTATGAAAATAGATTTATTTTAGCAGATTTTGAAGAAATATTTTTTTATATATGTTCTATAAATATGTAAAAAATTGATATTTTCCAACTTTTTTCAAAAAAACAAAACAGAGGCATAATTTAAATGAAATTTATATTAAGTACACAGCATCTGCAAAGATCTACATATTCATGACGTCATTGTCGAAAGGGTATCAAAGTCCGCATTGGAGGGGAGTCGGAAAAAAGGGCAACGCAACTGCAGGACAATTTGGCGCATGTTTAGGGGCACAGATAAAATCAGCGCTGTTTACCAAACGGCCAGTCTAACTAAGGAATAATTCTGATCAATTACCCGACACCGCGCCGACACACATAGTGGAGTAGTAGGTCATGACGAAGCGAGCGGTTTTTATACTTCTCCTCAGAATCTCCCTGTGCTCACGCTCTTCCGGTTTGAATTCTTCGCGATGCAAATACTTCAGAAGATTTAATATTTTCTGCTTATGTAGCCAAAATACCGCAATTTTAAAGTACGTGTACATTTCGCTCAGGAATAAGTAGAGTCTGAAAATATATTACTCTTGTTATGTGTACTGGCGCACAGTGGATACGTTTACCATATTTTGGACGTACAAAATGTTTGTAAAAGGTCGATTTTCATAGCTTTGATTTACAAAAATACCAAGACACGCGATCAGCGCCTCGACAGAATCCGTACAGAATGACAATTCAATATGAAATCGTGTATGTTGTATTTTGTAAATCAATGATCTAGTCGATCAAATCTGTTGTAATGGAACATAAATATCCAGAATGTATATAACATATAGCTAATTTCGTTAAACTTTCGAATACTTCCACCTATGGATGTTCCAGTACAATTAAGTACTTCAAAAGATGTCTCCTTCATTTCTAAATGAGTTGTCTTAGTCGAAAGATTCTATTTTTTTACGAGGTTTATCGATATTTTTATGAGACGGGTTTGTGTTAAGTGGGTGCGAATGTTTAGCAGATGGACCTAGCGTGCTTCGAAATTTGACACAATATTACGCAGACCCAGCCTACCGAGGAATAACCATGAGTTTATAATGATGACAACAGTAAGTAAATTATAAAATGAAATAAAAATAAAAATTAAAATTAAAAAATAAAATAGAATACGATTTATATGTTAACAATAGACAAAAATACAATTAAGAAACTATTCTTCTTTATTTTCGTTCTTTTCTCTTCCCTTTCTTTTTTCATATTATTGAAACATATATAGTTATAATAGATAACAGTAGGCTCTACGAATACACAAAACACAATCATACAAAAAAAGGAATACCTTAATATTAGGCAATGAGCTAGCGATCTCCCATTAGTTTAAAGGAGGGTTTAAAAAAAGGGTTATTGGTTCTCTGGGACAACGAGTATGACATACGTATCTAGTAAAAGAAAGCATTTAATATAATTTTCAGTAGTTTTATGTGTCTTTTGATTATGTGGTATAATCTGTAAAAATGGTAAGGGAAGCGGACGATAGGACAATAATTTTGTCCATTTTATCCGTATTTCGGTAATACAAGCTCGAATTTGTACAAATCTTGACTTCGTATTTTAATATCTCCTTCAAAGTAGACTTTAAAATAGATAGTAAGGGGTAGTGTCATGAATAATTGCCCTGTTATTGGGCATAAAATGACATCTGCGGTGTTATGTTTCGTGCGTTTTGTAAGTGGCCCATTGGGGGGAAGGTTTAAGAGGGGGCAACGTATCGGCATAGGAATTATGCTGATGTTAAGGGCGTCGGTATTCGTAAAAAGGTTTCGATTGTTGTCCCCCTGTACTATAAAAAAAATTTAAGCTCATTGAATGAAATATATAAATAAAATAATGCAGATATTACCCCTCCGCTATGTTGCCGATGTTGCCACCTTGTCTCTGTAAATAAACTACCTCACCAGTTCCCGGTAAAAAGCATACGAGCCATAACACTGTTAATGTATATATTAATCGCAGCCAGAACGAAAAATCGTTGGGTGAAAAATCGTAGTACCATAAGCCGTAAAACTTCAACCAGTAAATATGAATGGCATGATATAATCTGGGATTTAAATCATCCCAGGATTCGAATGTGCCATACGGTAGGAACGGCTTTAAAATAGACAATAATTTATCCTTGAAATTTTTTTGAACGGGTTTCATTTTTGTTAATATTCGATGGTGACTCGTTGAAATATCGTTCTAGAATGTTTTTATTCCAATGTAATGTGGTAATTTCTGTTGTGAGGAAAACGAGAGCCGTATTAGATATTATACATTATTCTAGCAATATTTTGTTAACAGGACGCGCAGCTCAAGAATTAAATTCGAACGTAATATTTATTTTGGACTACGTATTGTGTAAAATGGCTATGAGAAAAATAATTTTATAGATATACTATTATGCTAATTTCAAATATTTGGATTTGCATTTTTAAATAAAATCTCTGTTAATTTCATAACTATAAACCAAGAGTTATTTAACGAGTCTAGAATTATATGAGAGCTTGAGTTTATTTTTACCCTCATGTGCCAACGTAGGGGTAAAAGAAACATTATTTAAACCCTTGGACGCTAGTCAGTCAAAAGTTGTATAACAGTCTCTGACGCACCGCACACCCGATCGTTCATTTGTATTACACCGCTTCGCACTCAAGCAATATTTCATTACATGTACAACTTTATATTTAGGCTTATTACACTTCCTATTTTCCTTCACACGTATTATTAAGTTGGCTTTTATATCTTTACATTCGTGCAATAATATTTTCCTCAGAGAATAAACACGATTTGAGATTACACAATTGAAATTATTTAAAAAAAATTAAAAAGCCATTTCGCATAATAGGCACCTGTAAAATCTACTGTCACGGAGGCAATACAATTTCCTCTTTAGCTAATTAATTGGTACGTAAAACAAATTAATTATTTTTTGTTTTGTTCGAAATTCATTTTTGTTTTTATTTGCGTGAGCGTTTATGAACAACATACGAAGATTATAGACACGACATTTACTGCTGCTTCCTGAACGTTGAGTGTGTGCTAGTAACACGTTAATCTTTGGTTAGGGGGTGGAATTTTACTGGTCAAATATGACATTAGTAAAATTTATTTACTTTGTAAACTCTCCTGAAAAACAAGTTGTGAAGAAATTCCTTTCTTACAGAGATATACGCATATCTACACTGTGGACGTCACGTTTAGAAAAAAAAATCAGAAGCATATACATCATTTCGTAGTTACGTATTCATTCAACTTTACGGAAATGTACTTAACTGACTTAACTAAGATATGGTTTGTTCGTTATTTAAATCTATACAAACAAGCTATTCTAATAATATAAAGTTGAATATGTTTTATGAACGTAATAATCTCAGGAACTTCTAGCCCGAATTTAAAAATCTTTTTGTGTGGGATAGTCTATTTATCGGGGAAGGCTTCATAGCATGACGCTACGACTAATAACATAGAAGTACCGCGAGTCAAACCGTGAGATGGCGCTAGTAACAAATGCAATGTAAATATAAATCAGATTATATTCTCGAGAATAGCTCACCCTTAAGTACTTCGTTATTATGTCGCTACCAATTATAATAATCATACCGGCGACATAATTACTCTGTATAAGATAGTGGACGTTGTTATAGCTCTTCTAACTACACATAATTGTATTTTCAAAGGGTTTATACATATTCTTAGTCTTCAAACAAAGAATAAAATCGCGAAACCTTATAAGGGTTGAAAAAGCAATTAACCTTATTAAGAAATAGTTACAAATACTAAATTACAATTGATAAGTTGGTAAATATAGAAAATTGGATATAATTATTAAATTAATGTTGTACTCTACGCTAAGTAGAATACGAAGAAATATTATCTAGTCAACAATATAAATAAATCAAGACACTAGTGTGTCTCACTGCTTGGCAGTGGCCTTCTGACTCACTTTTTACGCCTCTCTGTTCAGCGCTAGATTTAACATATTCTTTTTCAAAAATAATCTCTAAGAAAACCTATATATCTCAGGATTAGTAATCAATAGGTTTGATAAGCGGTCCGGTAAGAATATATTAGACATCTCATTGCCATAGCATTGCGATGAAAATTAAATTTAAACTGTTCCCAGTGATTATTATTATTATGATAACGTTTTATAATTCGATAACGTAAGCCGCAAGCACGATTTTTCATTATTGCATCTGGTATTGCGTCATAATGAGTTCACAAGTCACAGTAATAGTACCATAACATGTGATTTTAGGCTTCTTTGTAACTTTAAGCTAATAGTATATAAGCGAGGTGGCACCTCGATCGTGGCGACTCGAATCAGTCGTCGCAATGCAGCTAAACTCTATTATAGTAGTAGTTTACCGTATACCGAATTACGAGAAGTGGCATAGAAACATACTAATTTAATTTTCACTTGCAATTGATCGAGACCAATTTGCGAAACTACGATACGATATGAAACAATTTATATGATTTGCGCAAGTGCCGTTGAATTTCCATAATCGCCGATCACAGGTAGGTCCGTAAAGAAATACGTGTACGATAATCACCCCAAAATATTTTCGTAGACCCAAAGCAGGGCTGTCTATGTTGACGAACAAGACGTAGATATGGGACGATTTTTTTTTTCAGAACGCAAATTAGTAGAGTCCTATTTAAACATGATAGTTTGTGATGGAACGGGTGACTTGAAAAATACACGAGTTCATCCCTCATTCCTAGCCTTATAGCAAATTTTCAGCTGTACCGTGATCTCGTCTAAACTCTACGGAGATCTCATGCTAAGTGAACAATTTTGAAGAGAATAAAATTATTATCACGGAAGCAACGTAAAACTTTCATATTTTGGTAAAAATCAGTCTAAATATTTTCTGGTATCATCATTATCAGCTCTTGTCGGTCAATTGCTGGACATAGACTTTTTTTTTGTTCACGTGGGGAAACACATTTACGCGCCTTCACCGGCCCTGGGTGGGGTCCGGTGGTATGTGGAACTCGCGGCACATGATGGTGCCGAATACCCACAAAAACAACCGCGAGTGCCATCAGTGGTGAGTGCCACCCTTGGTGAGGTGCCCCGGAACAACAATCATCAGGGCACCTCGACGGCTAGTCAGCCCCCTAAGGGACCAACTCCACCTCCACAGAAGGGGTTGCCCAGCACAGCAGGACAACTCCACCGACTTTGGGACAGTGCAATGGGGTGAGGTTCCCATCGTCGCCACTTGCCCCGTGCGCAAAAGGACCACTTTCTGTTGCTCTTAGGTCCCCTCTTGTTATAAGTGGGGTACCGAGAGCTATTCCTCCTCCGGATCTTTAAGCCCCCTCTTCTTATAAGAGGGGTGCAAAGAAGAAGGATTCAATTGGCTTCGCCTGGGTTCACCCCAGGCTACTAAGCCCCATCGCCACGACAAGGCTTGAACCATGGTGGGGACACACAGGCGTCTCTCAATGAACACCAAGTCGACCGATCTCCTGCTACCTGCATCCATCCCGCACCAGCTACTGCACGTAGATTGTCTTCCCACCTTGTGAACTGTCGACGAACACTTCGTTCTCCTAAACGCGTCCTCCACTCCAGAACCTTTCTAGCCCATCTGCGATCTGTTTATTTTATGTTATAGTATACTATTACTAATTATGTTACCTTAACACACTATAAAACAAAGTGCCCAAAAGCTGTGTCTGTATGTAATCATTTTCCGAAAATCTACTTCTGTAGATTTGCGTTATGTGGTTTTTTACACGCGAAGCCGGGTAGATTGCTAGTAGTATAATTATGAAGAAATCGCAGTAAGGAATTTTATACTTGGCTTGGATTTGTTTTATACTTATATTTGATTTCATTACTTCTTGTTGAGAGCAACTCCATCACATCAAAAGCACATGTTTGCGATGAAATGTTTTTACAGAATATAACAGAACCGACTGAGCTTCTTAGCGTTTGGCTAATTTTGTGGATGATATAGATATAAATATATTTGATTTGTAGTTTTGACAGAATCTACTTTTTAATATAAAGGCCTTACTTTACAATAAAAAAATATTATATTAAAAACTAACTACTGTTCACTTTTATGTGTGTGTAATACCTATTGCTTTTGAAATTATTTTTGTAATTCACTGGTGATACCAAATCGAAATAACAAATTAAAAATATAAAGCACATTCCAATACTAAACATGGTAATTTTTCAAATATCTTATGAATTCTCACCTACCAAAATATATTTGTTTTTAACAAGAGCAAGCAATAGTAGATATAGTTCATTTAAAAGCAAGAATTTGTGAAACGATTGCTGAAGTAAACCTCACACTTTGATTTGTAAAGCTGTTTAGATTAGCTCGTATTTAGTCGGAAATAGAAAATATAATGGGCAAATATATTGGAAAGGGATATGATTTACATTTTATACGCTCCCTTCATGTCAAGAACATTTATTACAGTTAAAAAACATTTATGACAGTCTAAGTGGGTTTTATAGGAATCAAAGATTTTCTACAAATTGTATTTTGATTTGGGACAGATTACACATGTATGAAACTTATTACGTGCCGAGAACGCATTACAATTTGGCGTTAGATAAAGTCATTGTTAAATTGCAGCCAAATCTGGCTAACACGACGAAGACGAAGACAACCTCTCGTTCATACGATACTACAACAAATTAATGACTTTGCAATTGCATTTGGTGCAGTTTGTGGGTAGCCATTGGTGATGGTGGACATCTTCATGACTATTATCCGTGGGGATGCTCATGAGAGTTGGTAGTTGCCAAATAGCTCCGATTCGTCGTTTATCCCTGGTTGCTATAAAAAAGGCAATAAGGAGTCTACTAGTGACTGCCGATAGATGTGAGTACTAGAAACTTCATAAACTGTTCTAAAAGAAAACAAACGTAGTTGCCGCGTATGCTGCGTATAGCATGTTTGCTAACGAGAACTCATCATATTTCTCTCTGCCTATCGCATCTAAAGAAGTTATAACTTCAATAACCCTGCTACACCGGGGTTTCTGTAAGAGATAGTTCCATGCTGCATAGGAGGAGGTAATGCCATGTGGGGTGCATGACACTACATCCTTCTTTTCAACGGAATTGGGCCGGCACGTTCCGGGAAGGTACCTCTCGCCTACTCGATACCACCGTAAATTGATACCTACTGTGTTGCGATCCGTGTGGTTTGTGAGTAGACGGTGGCCCATTGTGGGGGTGAAAAAGGAGGGAAACGTATCAGCTTAGTTATTCTGATGTTCGTGGGCGTCAGTAGTCGTAGAAATGCTCCGATTGCTCGTTGGTCCCCTATACTATACCTTATACAGAATCACTCGAAAGATTATCAGGATCGCCTGGACGGTTTCTTCCGGTGAAATGATGCTGATATATACAGCGAGTCTCAAAGAAGGGGTTTTTCCAGATATCTGGAAGATACGTTCATTGATAGTGCTGCCAAAGGGAAATGACGAGTCATTAACAGCTCCGAAGGCCCACCGGCCGATTACTTTACTGCCGATTCTAGGAAAAATTTTAGAACGTCTCATAATTACTTGCGCATTTTGGTATTTGCATCGTGGTATTTCTGAATATCAGCATGGATTCGTTAGAGGGCGCTCAACTGTAAGCGTGTTAAAATAAGTGTTCGAGATAGTAGATAATTCCACATATAAGTACGTCCAGATCATCCTTTTGGCATCCCCAGAGTATTCGATAATGTATGGTGACCAATGTTATTGTTAAAAGCGAAAACTACCGGCATCTCCCCGAACATCTATCAGACTCTCGCGAGTTATTTCTGTAATCGTTATGTAGGCTTCATAGTTAGCCAGCGCACGCTTTGGAAGGTTTCCACAATGGGATGTCCCCAGGGTTCGGTATTGGGCCCCACACTATGGAAGCTCCTCCTGGACCATAACCTAAAATTGCCGAGACCAGAGGGTGTAAGCTTTGTGGCATACGCAGACCATTTGACACTTGCGATTGAGGCACCGTCGCGCGCTGTTATCGAACAGAAATTTTCCACGATCTTGAACAGTTTATCGGATTGGGGGACCCGTAATAGACTAAATTTTTCCGTAGCCAAGTCCCAGACTAAGACAATTAAGGGTCATTTTAAAAGCGGACCGACCATTACGATGAATGGTGCCTCGATCGCGAGTGTATCTGTGATCAAGGTGCTTGGAGTACGCATAGACGATGCTTAGATTATTTGCGCTGCATGCGGTTTTGCTGGGCGAGGAGGCCGCCAGCTCTTTCGGGAACATCTCACATGTCTCTTCCTCCTCGTGGAGTGTGAAGTAACGGGCACTTAGGCTCTTGTCCTACGGAACCTATGTTGCAATCCTGACACATGCGATGCTGACTACAGCGATTTGGTGTCGACGCTCTCACTTGTATGTTGTACGTAGTCCATTGTTACGCACCCAAAGACCAGCTTTAATTTTATTTACGAAAGTCTACAATGACCATAAAAAAAAGCATGACCATGCAGCAGTGCGGCGCTACCAGTATTGTTGTAACGTAACAGATCTTTAGGCAATTGAAGACATTTGCGCATACATGGCACGCGAAGAGGAAGGATAAGAAACGACATAGCTGCATCAAGATAATCAGGATTAACGAGGCCGATGACAACTACTATATCTGTGGTGTCAGGCCCCAGAAAGGGTAGAGTGAAATAACGAGAGGGCACATAAATAATGTGTAGGGAGTCGAGAATTGCACATTGGGGAACAGAGCCAATGAGCAAATCCCAGTGCATCTCCCATGATTCGCTCCGTATACCAAGAGGTGGTTAGGAGCATGGGTGGAGGTGGGTAAGTGGTCCCCTATACTATAAAAAAGATACACACAATAATGTTAATTTCCATTCATTCATCCATCTAAAATCTAAACCGCTTCTTGGTAGGATAACGAATATCCTACCAGGTTGGTGATCTCTTGGTTATAAACTTCATCATATTTGTATGACTTTAGTGGCTGATATTTAACCTCTCTGTATGACACTTGAAAGAAACAGTGTTTAATTCGTGTTTGCATCAAAATATTCCTTACAAAAAAAATGTTGCTTAAATGTTAGGTCCAAAATAGGGTTGATGCAAATATAGGATTAACTCTCAAACAGAATCCCTACGGAGTACATAAGAGGGATTACTATAGTAATGAATCCTGATAAGGAGGGATAAGGTCTCTTATAAGACTATGGAATTTAATAACTTATTGTTTCTACTACGCAAATATGTTTGTATTCATATAAGAATAATAAAATCAAAATGAGCAACTATCATATTGATGATCGATGACATCATCATCAGCCCTTATTGGTCCACTGCTGGACACAGGTCTCTCTCAATGAACGTCAAGACGACCGATCTCGTGCTGCTCGCATCCATTTGATGACTGATCTGCGTACATTGAATTATTCAACGCATATAAAAAAAAGCATGTTTTCTATTGATTTGTCCATTTACATTACATGTAGTTTATTTTATTTATTAAAGGACACCGACAGTACACGCATTATTACATTTATTACAATAAAAATTCATTCAATTGCATTCGTGTTGTGTCTACTTAATAATAAAGCCAATAAGTAGGTAATACAATGAGTAATAAAAATGTATATAAAACTAAGCCAGTCAGTCATGAAATAAATATAAATTTTGGTATAATTACATAGGAATTAAATAAAATAAAATTAAATCAAAGTTACAAATTCCGTTATGGAACAAAACAAATAATCAACAATAATAAATAAATCAGAATATTAAATGACAATAACAACACAAAGTTAGAACGCAAAAGCTTGTTAACTAATTAATTGAACCGAGATAAAATGTTTATTTAGTATTTGTATTTTCGTAATAATATTTTAATATTTTTCGTTTGTATTGTCTAAATAAACTGTGGAATATATCAGATTTATATATTTTATTTTCAATGAACACAAACAATTACATTAGACAAAATCGAATGAGTAAAATATAACAATAAAATGTTACACAAACCAACAATGTGTTTTAGTACGCTAAAATTACATTAAAATTAAGTAATTTACTCAAATATAAAACAGACGAGACGAATATAATTTTTTTTTTATTTATATTTTCAATTTGATTAATGTACTTTTGGTGGTGTGGATTCCAAATCACTGAACCATATTCCAGGATAGTTAACACAAACGATCTAAACAATAGTATGTGGGTTGAGATGAAAGTAGACTCTCTTGATAATCCTTATAGGGAATAGCATACCGTAAGCATTACTATTAGCACAATCTATGTCGAGAAAATTGCCTGCAAAATTGCATTTTCGTAGATTTGTAGCCACATACCTGGAAGATACCAAAATGATGTCACGATATTATGTTGACACAACCTCCATTCAACAATAGAGCGTGTTTAGGTTGTATGTATTTATTTCAACAAGTGGCTGTCCCTTATTTGTGTCCATAATTTCATATTGAGGTGCAGTGTTATAGTGGTTAGCACTACTGGTTTCTACTTGAGTGATCCTGGTTCATCCCGGCCATGTATTTTTTTTAACTTAATTACATATCCTGAGTGCTATTACGATGAAGGAAAACATCGTGAGGAAACCCGGATTTGTGTATTCAAACTCGACCTAATCTAGGATTGGGCCTATCTTTCTTCCTGTGTTGCAGAGGTCAGATAACAGTAGCTCCGTATGGAAACTGGTGAAATCCCAAAGATTGGGTAGCCCATACCGGCATGGTCTGATATAGAAACGGGATTGCTAGGACCAAAACGTAGAGGATAATATATTCCATATATGTGCTATAACAATAGAGCCATGTTCTCTGCCTGACTGGAGAAGTACATCTCTCGCACGTGCCGCCGCAGTAAAATGACAAGCTCTCGCGTTTCATGCTGTTTGTGAGTAGCCGGTGGCCTCTTAGAGAAGACAGCTAAAGGAGGGCAGGGCATCTGCATGACAATAACGTGGAAATCTATGATTGTTGGTAGTCGTTAAAAGTCTTCTAATCCTCGTTTGCCCCCAATTACACTATAAAAAAGTTACACAATTGGAGAGTCAATTAAAAAGTCAGTACTATTCCCATATGCTCCCAGATCAATCTTCATGAATCAGTACGTTCTTAGATTGTAACGACTTGTTATTAAGTAGATATCGAACTACACCCACCTTGCAGGTGTGTCGGCATTTCATCAAAATAAAATAGGACATGGCCTTATTTTTGCATGTAGCAATGGATGGCGTAATAATACTTAGTATCCATGGACTTATCACGTGAGCCTCGCCCTGTGCTAATTACCTTAAGGACTTGCGTTACAGGTACTAGACAACGGAAATGTATTTAATATTATTTTAAATTTAATAATTTTATGAATTTAAGTTTTTTTGTATGAAAGCATATGTGATACATATATAAACATCCATAACTTAGTTGGGATTCGAACCCGTGAACTCTGGAATAACTCGCGGGCTAACGGGTACTTTACCAACTGAGTCAGCCATTATAAACAATGATATATTATTGTGTTGTTGGAGGAATTTATTTGATTACGAATTCGGCTAACCTGTCTTAAATTATCTTAACCAACAACCTAGTGGAAATAGTATAAAGAGTATGTTTTATATTCAAATTGAAATATTATGTATCGTTCATCGAAATGTTTTAAGGCCCAATTGGGATTTAATTGTCTCTCCCACGACACCGCAAATATTTGACAGCTACGAGTATACTGTGGGCTTCCGGTGTCTCAATTTATTGCTATGAAATGATCAGACTCTCTATTGTAAATTAGTCTGAATACTAGCGATCCATCCCGGATTCATTCGTGTATATATTATACACTAAAACCTTCCTGAAGAATTGCTCTATCCACGCATGAAAGCCACATGAAATTTTGAGAAAATATATCACAGACCGGCACAGCTTTTGCGAACTTTCTTTCATAACAGGCCTAGATAGATGTTAGCTTGAAATATGTTGCAATTACTTTTTGGTAGACAATAAATAAATTTTCATTATTAATTATTATTTGTCCATACAGAAGCACATAATCGCGCACGTGCTTCACTTTTAAGTTGTTTTAAAGTACAATATAACCCACACACCAGATAAGTCACGCGTAAAAATGAACTAGCACTTTAATTCGCGGTCATAATTGTTGTAGCGCACGTGGTTTTCCATACAAAGCAATGCCAGCATTAATATATAATAAAATAACCGTTTAAATACCTTTCTATGAACTATAATGCTAGCAGCGTATAAACTACTGTAGTACACGGTTTTAAGTGAATTGTCAAAGTAAATATATATTATGGCGATACGTGTCGAGCGCAAGGACACGCCTTCTCCGTCATTAGCGCCCGACAAACGTCGCTCGCTAATTACGTGAGATTGATGAAGGCTCCTCGCCACATTTCAAACCAGGGCTGAAACTGCTTTTAAACACATTTTTTTGTATCAAGAATAATTGTAGCTAATGTGTTTCGTAGCGATTCTGATTCCGGGAGATCAAACAAAGTCAATCCATTTGCATCGAGGAGTGCGACAGGGGGATGTTACTTCCCCGAAACTGTTCACTAATCCTTCGGAGGACGTCTTTTAGACTTTAAACTGGACAGAATGCGGCATGATGTTAACGGCGTGTACCTCTCACATCTTCGTTTCGCCGACAATATCGTTGTGTTCGCCGAACAGTTGGACAGCTTGTAGGAAATGTTACACAGCCTAAATGAAATTAGGATTAACGTGGATAAGACAGAGGTCGTGTTCAACGAACACGTTCTCCTTAGGCCGGTCAACGTCCATGGTATTATACTCGAAGTCGTAGACGAATACGCTTATTTTGGGCAACTATTACAATTAGTAGATATAACTTCGAGAAGGAAGCCGACGGAAGGATTCAGTTGGGTTGGGTAACATTCCGGAAGCTTCGTCACATTCTCACGTCGCCTTCAAACAACAAACAAAAGTCTTCAAGCAATGCGTTCTCCCCCGATGAATTGGCTGATGATGTTTCGGCCCCGGGGCCGAGACATGGCCTCTTAATTAAGGACTGGTCCGTAAATTTGCGGCAGCTCAACGGGCTATTGTTATGTTGGGTGTTTTTCTATCTAACATAACCCGTAACGAAGTCATAAGGCAGAGAACTACAGTATCTGATATCACACGACGAATAGGGTCGCTGAAGTGGCAATGGGCTGGTCACACACTCAGTAGAACAGATGACAGATGGGCCATTAAGGTTCTGGAGTGGAGGAGGAAAATGAAGCGTTGGTCGAGTTTTCACCAGGTTGGAAGACGATTTCCGTGCGGTAGCCGGTCCGGGATGGACTCAAGCCACAGAAGATCGGTCGTCTTGGCGTTTACTGCGAGAGGCCCATGTCCAGCAGTGGACCGATAATCGCTGAAAACGAATGATGATGATGACGCGTTACTTTGTTAGCCGCAGCGAATGATATCGTAGCATTTATGCAATATGTAAGAGCTAAGCGCTACGTAACGCGTAGCATTCATACTGAGTACATTTTGAATGTGACTGGCAAGTTTAGTGGTGTGTGGGTCAGACGCAGCTTAGACCTCCGGAATTATTTTCATTTTATATATTTAAATCTCCTGGCATCACACTACATGGTTTGTGTATACATGATGAATCGGAAAATATTTGAAGTCTTCAGGCCGATTTGAAGTTAAAATGCCTATTTGATTTTCATATATGATGTGTCACGCAAAATCTACTTTATTGCCTAGTTTTGTCTTAAATTAATAATTTGGCATGCCTGGAAATTTAAATATACACATCAATTTGAATTCGTGGCGCAAAGCTATTCAAAACATAAAGTACAGGAAATAGAGCAATAAAAATACATCATTATAATGTGTATAATTATTTGCATTTTATGAAACACTTGGCAGCGACAAGTCTAACCTATGTTTTATTATCAAATAGAAGAGATGTCTTAAAGTGGGCCAAACTTATATCAACTGTACCAAACCAAATGTGAACTGATGCAGACGCTTTAGAATTATTTCGTTACTGGACTGGCATCCAATTTAAAATACAAAACACGAACAATTTCAATTCAAGGCCATAATCATGTGCCCCGTCACATTATACAAATTTAAAGATGAAGGCCATTTTGTTGCATTACGTGAAGTTTGTCAGTAGCCTACACACACTAAAATACTAATTAACTTATTGATGTCTTAAGTTTAGGCGAACGTTAGACATTACAATAAAACTACTTTTACATCAGGACATCTGTCATCTCAGTCCACTTGTGACCACGGTTGCTGGAAAGCTTCTGAAACGTCGGGCTACGTAAATAATTTAATAAACCGCGATAAAAACCGTAAAAGTAGTTTTATTGTCATACTGATTAACTGCTTATACTAAGACTATAAGTTGAAGTCGTTTGTTTAATTGCTTGCATTGAATAGGCTCTATAACTACTCGACTGATGTCAAAATTTATTTTACCCTAGAAACCCACATTATCGCTTATAAACTTTGGCTATAAAATATTTTATAAAACGTTATAGATAATTATGAAAACTTCGGTATTAGTAATTATCGAAGAACTATATATATAATTGAGTATTGCAAAACCCTGAGGTAGAAATGTAACCTTTTTCTTTCATAATATTATTATAAACATATGACTGTTTCACTGCAATTATATCTTTGCTAATTAAACATTTTATAAAAAAGTATACCTGTCATTTTTGACTGCGAGACTGAGAGTGTGCTCTGTGTCGAAGAAATGTCAGTATTTTCCTTTTCTCTACGAGGGGGACGGTAGCTCCGTCTCCTAAAAATATTAATTAAATAGTTTATTCTTTGCCGCCCAAATTCAGTTGCAATGCAGCACCTCTTAAGGTGTTCCGCGAGAAATCTCAAAGATGGTTGTTTTATTTTATTTCTGGGATAGTAATGTTTGTATGTTTAACATACATACAGAATATATTCTACAAAATAACATACTAGATTGGAATCAATATTTTACAAGCCGAGTTGAGCCGGCACGTCCGATGAGACACTTATCGCTAACATGACACTGCGGTATAGTGACAGCTATTCTGTCGCCTTTCATGCGATTTGTGAGTAGCCGGTGGCCGGATAGATGGGAAGCGGTAAGAAGAGCAACGCCTGAGATTAAAGTGGATATATATGGGAGTTGGTATTCGTCAAAAGCCTCTGATTCCACATTTTCCCCCTATACTATAAAAAAGGATGCAATTTTATTTACGACAGGCAAGTAGCAGTCCGCCCGGCTTCGCGCGGATATTTCTCAAAATATGCCAAAAATCATTAATTTATATAAATACAAAAATAAATATACATTTCCGCCTCGTAAACTTTTTTTAATTTTCATGTATGACAGGACAACGTCTGTCGGATCAGCTAGTTTTCAATAATATCTGCAGCTATATAAGGATTTACTTCGATATTATTTATAAAATACTAAATAGCCCATGTTCATTATGGACTATATATAATATAGGACTAGAATGGTACAAGAATTTTTCAAATAAACCCATTAGTTAGTTACAGGGCCATGGAAACCAACAAATTAAGAAACAAACAAATGTTTCCTCCTTATAACAATGGTATAGACGAATTTGCAAATAATTTCGAGAATTGCTTGCAAATGTGTCTAAACCAATAGATCAAATTTACTTGTTACATTATACTTATGTGTAAAAAATGGGGTTGGAATAGTTTCTCGGAGCTGATTCAATTCAAAAAAAGAATCAAATGTTTACTCTTTATAACATTTAGATTAGATAAAATATATTATCTGTAAAGATTGTAATTACTGTATCTCGATAGACTTCAGCTGGCGCGACCTGGTCTAATCTTCTAAATTTCTGGCTGTCTTAGATTTTAGGCGAAAGGTTTGAAGGAGATTCAACATCCATTTACATGGCTACTCATAAATGAATGTGGTTCATCATATTCCTCCAGTGGGCCATGAGTGTAACTTGTTATAACATCTGCACAAGCAGATGTTGTTCCAAACTAGAAACAGACAATCGGGAATCGGGCATTTTAGTTTTTTCTTAGAGAACTCCAACCTGGAGTTGTTATGAAGTTTGTATGTTCTGAATAAAAACTATACTCCTGGAATAAATATTGCAAGGATATAAGCCAGCGTGACGGATGGATGACCTTGTCAAAGTGTAAGAATTTCGGTACTGCAGAAAGCCGTCAAAGGTGGACTTCGAAGAGACCTACACTTAACATATTTGGCCGCGTGTTGAAGAAGAATAAATAATAATAATGTTCTGTTGTTACGCAAACTTTGAAGTAAGTTATGTTATAGCCACATTTACGTGCATTAAAAAACTTACTGTGTATTCGTCATAACCTGTACTCGTCTTCTAATTGTGAGCTCCATTTTTGAATTTGAATGTTTAACATATCACGTTTCTCGTCTACTTTTTATTAGTCCTTTATGATACATGTGATAAAACATTCCGCGGACGTTCCTGTATTCCAAACGAATCTGATCGTAAGGTCATATACTCTTCTAAAATTAATGTACCTAATTACTTTAATGATTTTAGCAAGAG
The DNA here is from genome assembly GCA_017140195.1 of Eumaeus atala. Classification (NCBI taxonomy): domain Eukaryota; kingdom Metazoa; phylum Arthropoda; class Insecta; order Lepidoptera; family Lycaenidae; genus Eumaeus; species Eumaeus atala. The sequence goes on from JAFELO010001932.1 coordinate 79,601, forward strand.
ATGTCATAATACACTGTATCTGTCACAACCGGAGTACCTCTCGCTCACATAACACCGTCGTAATGTGTGTAGCTTTCGTGCCATGTTTCATTCCGTTTGTGAATTTCCGATGGCCCATTGGACGGGAGTATGAAATGAGTGCAACACATCTGCATGATAATAATGCTGATGTCTATGGGCGTTGATTTTCGTCGAAAGGCTCCAATTGGCATTTGTCCCCCATTATAGAAAAAATAAAATAGGTCATATCTATCCCACACGCAACTCTCAATAATGTCGTGTCGCAATGTTAATTACTTTACTCCTACGAAACGGCTTAACCAATTTTTACCAAATATGATAAGCAAATTCATTAGGTCTAAGAATCGGCTACTATCTATTTTTTGGGTTGGTGGTGATAATGGTTGTTCACTCTTCACATATTTTTCTTCAATTCATGGAAGAACAACGTCTGTCGGTATAGCTAGTTATATACAAATCTGTGATCTTTTGTATATTTACAAATCAATATCTTTTAATTATTGAGTTCTTTTGAAAACCCAATGTGCTACACCCAACCCTAAACCTCATTACCGTAAACTGTGTAAAATATATGGAATAATAATTATAACCAAGTGTCATCAATTTGAAACTTCAAAAATTGTTCCGGTTTTACACAACTTTGGTCACTTAACATATTTGGCACTTGATTATTCAGAATATTAAGTAGAGAGAAAAATGAAGAAAGTATGATATTAGCCAGTTTCGTTCGTCAATCTTCATTAATGAGCTCCAGCACCACCACTACTGGAACTCCTGCGACTCGCATGACCTTCTCGTGGCTATAAAATGATGGATTGTACACCGGAACACTTTTATCATCTAATCCACTTATTGAAAATACTTGCCTCCTTTTGAAAATATCTTTAGGTATGTAATCGACCTTAACGCTATTTTATAAGTAACAAGCGAACCTCGACCATGACCGGGCAGGATTGCTGCCTTCCCCACCATGATTCAAGACTTGTCGAGGCGGTGGGACTCAGTGACCTGGGGTGAATCCAGGCGAAGCCAATTGAACCGAGGGAGATGCTCTTTGTACCCCTCTTATAAGAAAAGGGGACAAAAGAGAGTCAGGAGTAGGCGCTTTTGCGCACGGGGCAAGGGGCGAAGATGGGAACTTGACCCCATTGCAGGAAAGAATTGCTAACTTAACAAATGATACATTAAAATCTTACTTGAAAATCGTTCCATCCACTGGTGAAAACCGCATAAAAAATATGCTTAAGAGATTCTAAGAAAATCTACACATACAAGCATACCGTTTGTGGACTTTGTTTCATAATATGTACAGGTATTTTAAAATATGTACAGATATTTTGCAGTGTGCAGAGAAGAGGAAAAAATATTTTTTTAACACTGTTATTTATTAAATGGTGTGTTCCGCGGCAGTTTTGGTAAATGCCAAAAAACTAAACGACTATAATTTCTTCATGTCTGTATGTCCATCCGTATGTCACACACATTTATTTCGTTTTGCCTCATGCTATTGAATAGCTGTTTCAAAATGGTATGGAGGTTTATAGGAAAGTCTTTTGATTATAGGTTTATCAAATAGGTATTTGCAAATAATTAGTAAGAGGTAGTGCCATGCTGTATTTCAGCTGAATTGGGCCGGCACGACCGGGGATGTACCTCTAGTTCACTTGATACCGCCGTAAAGTGACATATACAGTGTCGCGTTTCGTGCGGTTTGTAAGCAGCAGGTGGTCCATTGGGGGTGACAAGGAGAGCAACGCCTCGACATAGGAATTATGCTGATGTTTATAGGCTAATGCCTATAAATAAAAAGGAAGGGGACTGATTGCTCGTTTGTCCCCTAATGAGTATTCGGAGACTTTTTTACGATTACCGACGCCCATGAACATCCAGATAATTATAATTCCGATGCTTTGCCATCCCTCCCCCATCCCCAATGGGTCAACTTGATATTATGTACTTACTTACTACAATAAGGGTAATTTGCAACATTATGTGACTTTAGCTTTTATTTGAGCACCCGTTCTTCTTTTAATTCATATAATCCAAAGTTTCATTAAAAAAATTAAACGAATCTTACAATTGTGTCGTTTTCTATGCATTACGCTTTTATTTATTCTTACTCGTACGTACCAAGATGTAATTTTTATAGATTTCACATTTTTAGGGGATATATTAATGAACTGGAAATTTCTAAACGCTGAAATTGTGTAATTTGCGACGCTGTCAGCTCATCAATTATCAAATTTAGGTAACAGATAAATATCTGTGGTGGAACCCAAATAAAATTAACACAGGGATTCCGGTCATACATAGAGCAACGTATTACCGAGATTATTGTAATTATAGTGGTAACGTGTGGTGTAATGGGCACTAAATCTAGAAAAAATTTAGCTCTCTAGATTCAGTGCCGGTTATATAACATATTATCATGTTGAATGAGGTTCCATGTAGAGAGCGAAGGCAGAGAGGTATCATAACACTTGTTTCCGACGTTTCCTCTCAACTTTTCCGTTGTTCCGTGGGGTGTTGTAAATATCCCGCTCCTTGTTAGCGTTTTCGTTGAAAAAAAAATCAACATCGGTTTGTACTGTTACGTCACGTATTTCGATACTAGTACAATCATAAACAACTGAACGCGAACAGCGAGCTGATTGAAACAAAACTTAGTTTTCTTTTACGTACTGTGGACATTGTTTTGTTTGCAACTTAGTTTTAAGTGAAATTTAATTAAATTCGTTGTAATTTACACTGATGCTCAGGTTATCGCCAAATATTGAGATTGGATAAAATTGCATATTACCACCACCACCACTATTACATATTATTCCTCCTGGAAATGAATTGTTAAATAATATTGTAATAGCTTGCAGGAAATGTTGCACAACCTAAATGAATCCTCTCGACGTATTGGCCTTAGGGTGAATTTGGACAAGAAAAATTTGATGTTCAACGAACACGGTCTCCCTAGGTCGGTCGCTATCGAGGGTCCTATTCTCGAAGCCGTAGACGAGTATATCTACCTCGGGCAACTATTGCAATTAGGTAGTATAACATCGAGAAGGAAGCCGGTAGAAGGATTCAGTCGGGCTGGGCAGCATTCCGGATGCTTGATCACATTCTCACGTCACCTATACCGCAGAGTTTGAAGACAAAAGTCTTCAACCAATACGTTCTCACCGTGATGACCTACGGGGCCGAAACAAGGCCCCTTAATTTTGGACTGGTCCGCAAGTTTGAGTAAATCAACGGGATTGTGAACGTGCTATATTGGGTGTTTTTCTGTCCGACAAAACTCGCAACGAAGTCATAAGGTAGAGAACCAAAATATTCGATACCAAGCGACGAAAAAGCTCGCTGAAGTGGCAATGGGCTGGTCACACACTAGGAAGAACAGATGGCAGATGGGCCAGTAAGGTTTTGGAGTGGAGGCCGCGTTTAAAAAAACGAAGTGTTGGTGGACCGTTCACCTAGTGGGAAGACGATCTCTGTGCAGTAGCCAGTCCGGGATGGATGCGAATAGCAGGAGATCGGTCGTCCTGGCGTTCATTGAGAGAGGCGTATGTCCATCAGTGGACCGTTGAGGGCTGATAAGGATGATCACGATGATTGTTATTTCACCAGGTTTAAACATAATATGAGCCCATCATTATTGATAAAAGATAACATTATAACAAACAACTAAAAGATTATATATTAGCATTTCATTAGAAATTTATCTTTCAGTTTTCTTTCTGTAGCGATTGACAACAGTGAGATGGATTCTTAACTCGGTTGCTTAGCTTTTGAAAGTCATAATGATAATCGATAACTGAATTAAAACCTACGGTGGGTGAATCGTTTTTGTCTTTTAATAGCTAGTTGTTTAATAATAATCTAATAGCAGTTTTTAGCGCTTTCATCTCCGTAAATCTATTCCACGAGAACAAACAATTTTATGGACAAAAAGTATATTTATACAACCACTTTGTGGGGCTAATTCTTTCTTTTCCTCTGCAATGTCGGTGAAAGGAATGTACATCTCCATCTCCAGCCATGGATGTGGTCTGTTGGGGACTTTGTGACAGTGTAATGGGGTGACGTTCCCATCCTCGCCCCTTGTCCCGTGCGCAAAAGCGTTTCTCCTGTCTGCCCTTTAGTATCCTCTTTTTATAGAACAGCTAGAAAGACGATTCAATTGGTTTCGCCCAGGGTGTCTGGGTTCACAGCTACGACCACTGCGACAAGGGTTGATCCATGGTGGGGGACTTAGGGGTACTCGCATAGTCTAAGTCAACGCCATATATCTACCAAATCCGTTTCGTAGTCTTTCGTGAAAAGGTGAGAATCGCATATATAATCTTGCGTATTTATAATATTAATGAAATAATATATTGACAGGGGAGCCGAAAATCGTATCCCGTAATAAGACACTACAGACATCCATCGAGATAGCATTACAAATACAAGACATTAACATGAATCACCATACTTCATATGAGCACCTTTACTAAGAAGTAGTGACATGACGAATTACGCCGGCATGGTCTCGGAGGTACCTCTCGGTCATACGACACCGTCGTAATGTGTCGCTGCGATTTGTGAGTATTCGACGGTCCATTGATAGCAGGGAGGCAATTAAAAGACATCTGGGTGTGTATGCGACAAATCTTTCCGAACGTAACAGTGTAGCCATCACTGGTGTCGACATGAAAATGTTTGCTCCAATAGAAAAATAAATTGCAACATTTTAAGTAAGTGTAAGTTTTTTGTGACATAAAAATTTGACCTTATAATTGAGTGGTAAATATAAAAAACACCACAAGTAATTGGTTAAGGCATTTACTTTTAGGAAGAGATAGTGTCATGCATAATATGTGACACTACATCCTCCTATGCGACGGAATTGTGCCGGCACGACCGGGAAGATACCTCAAGGAATACCGCCGTAAGGTGACATCTTCAGTGTCGCGTTTCGTGCCGTTTGTGAGTATCCGGTGGCCCATTGAGGAGGAAGAAGGGCAACGCATCGGCATAGTAATTATGTGGATATTCATGAGCGTCGGTAATCGTAAAAAGGCTCCGTTTACACCTTTGCCCCCAATTTTATAAAAAAGAAATCAAACATTGCAACTTTTTTACATTTCGTCGCTTGAAAAACCCTAAAATATCTCTATAGGCATTGAATATTAAATGAATCAATATTGAATATTAAATAAAAATATTTCACACTACAAACATGAAAGTTTCAAACAGTTTTTAAAGTATATTATTCACTATCGCCACCTATAAAAATATGAAAAGATATTTTAGATTTTCTTGTAACATTGCACGTGGATCTGTCTGCACTGCAAATATTAAACCTTTTTTGCCTGCACTGCAAATGTTAAAAAAGGAGGAAGGAAGGTTATATTATTTTAATATTTTTCACTTTATATTCAAAGACATTATCCTCTTCTTCAAAGAAAATTTTTTAAAAAAGTCTCTGGACCTTAGTATGATAATGAGTACATCTTACAAATATTAAATAAATAAAATACATTTATTTGTGCGAGTAATGCTACCATACACAGTAATGTAGACAAATAAAAAAATACAATTAAAATTGAAACGAAAGCTTAACAATAAAAATAAGCACAACAATAAGCAACTCATTTCAGGCAGCAGTATACCCCCAAAAAGATACGACATTAGTACAAGTTAGGAGCAAACCTAACACTGATTTCCAGGCCTACCATATATATATTTTCTTTCTCGTTCAAGCAGCGAACAAAAATACAAATATAAAGTCACAAACACAAATTAACAATAACTATACTACACATAATATACAACATGAATATAACATATATTGACACTACATACTGGGATATTACGCGTCAAATATATAATATTTCAAAATATTGAATACATGTAAATATGTACATAATGTGGACGGAAGTCATATTTACACACATATTTAGCACACACAATAACAACGCACAAAGTAAAAACATAAGTAAATATTTAAGGACTTTCTTATTTTAAACTAATTAATAAAAAAATAATTAAAAATAGAAATTAAGCTTAATATTGATAATGTTAAAAAGTTAAGCATCAGTTTGAATACGTAATAAATATTTTTTATGATGAAGCTTAAAGTTATGCTTGGTACGATGGTCACGGAGCGGAGGTGAGAGATTATTCCAACATTTAATTGCTGCATATTTCAAACAGCTCCTAAATGCTGCCCTGCGGTGTATGGGCATGCACAATGTATCCATTGTCCAATCTAGCTTCTTATATAGGTATATGGGCATACCATGTTCAATGATGCCAAATAACATGGTCGCAAGATTTAGCTGTGTACGATTCTCCATTTTTAGTAAAGACACCTGGTTTATAAAAGGAGTGACCGCCGCGTTATTTTAAAGCAGTAACGTACACATGCATTTTGGATACGCTGGATAGATCTATCACCTATCACAACATCAATGTAATTAAATTTAGAAAGCACGATAGTGTCACAAAATTTTACACGAAGATCCCCGCTTAACTAGTTCCTTATACTATATAGAACCTTTAAATGGTAGAAGCAGTTACGTTCGGTGTTTGCCATGTGCTTATCGAACCGTAAGTTTTCATCCATCAGGAGACCCAAGTTACGAGCTTCTGTTACAGCATCAATCCCGAAGCCATCAACAACAATAACTGGATTGATACTTTTAACACTTTTACCTGTTTTTGTGTACCGAACACCATATATTTTGTTTTAGAAAGATTTAAAACCAAGGCATTCGATTTACCCGGGCCGAGTATTCGATCAAGATCACCGTTAATTGCATCCAGAGAGAGGGAGATATTATGAAGCTTGAATGATAAGTATATCTGAATATCGTCAGCTTATATATAGTACTTGCAGGTCTGAATGCAATTTATAACGTCGGATGAATAAATACTTAAAAGACTTGGTCCCAGTATGGAGTCCTGTGGAACTCCCCTATTAATGTGACAACGCTGTGACGAGATCACATTTTCCCCCTTGTCTCTTATTCCTACGATCTAATATCTGTTTTTAGATAACAAGCAAACCTCAGTACAGAGGCCTCATTTAATCCATACAATCGTAGTTTTGCTAATAGTAGATTGATATTTATACCGTCAAATGCTCTAGAAAAGTCAGGGAGCACCATTATCGTTACATTACCAGTATCCTATGCGTTGAAAATCATCGATCACATTAACTGGAGGAGTAGTTGTGCTGTGATGCTGCTTAAAACCAGACTGCATTTAGGGTAGAATGTTGTCTTTTTTTCGATGTATTCCGTTAATTGCTTGCAGATATATATTTTTTTTAATTTTAGAAGCACACGGTAATATACTGATTGATCGCAAGTCCTTAAATTCCGTAGGGTGAACATTTTTGGAATGGGACGCACCACAGCATTGCATCACAACAGAGGAAAATTGGAAGACGTGATACTTTTGTTTATTAAACTGCTAAAAGCGCACAAGTAAGTATGTAGGGAAGTGATAGTGTTAGTACCATGAGAAGTAAAATGCCGTCCACACTGACGGCATTCGAATGCAGCTCCTTAAGAGCATTCCCTACCCTAGCGTAAATTAGAATAATTACAGTGAGGTACACTGCCACCCACAATATACGCTGCCAATAGGTAATATAATAAGACGTGTATAATATTTATCAGAACAATTACTGAACAAAATGTTTTTGATACAAATGTTTTTGCATTTGCTAAGAGCACAAAATTATCATCATAATCTACGCAGCTAACAACGGTACATGGAGACAAACAAAACTTTAACAAAAAACCTTGTCTATGTCGAGTCTAATGCGACATTGGTAGGTCCTGAGTCTCGACGCGCAAAAATACGGTCGTCGCGCGTCCGCACGTACTGCCAACCTGCCTCCTTGGCCTTAGTCAGCGCAGTGTAAAACAACTGGCGGTTAACTCGTGTAAGTCTCTCGTTAACAAAAAATTTGCAAAAACTCGCCGAAAATTGACGCGCTGCACGCTTATTATCCTTTATTATTATTTTCTTTATAATCCCGGTCGTTGATACTGACACCCAACTTCTTGTTCACAAGACTGGCTACGTGCATAAGGTTTTCGCCTTCAAGTTCAGATATACCTGTGATCTCAACATCATTCTGCATTAGCTCCTGATCGCCGTCGTTCATTTCCGCACTGAGCTGTGCTATGGTGTTATCACTAGCATCCTAGGGCTTTTTCCTGTTCCCTAATTTCGACAAGCGCTCGTCGAAAGTTCCTAGGCGATTGTTGAACTCGGCTAAGGTCGATCTAGTTGAGCAAATTTCTAACTAAAAATAATTCATCTCCTTTGTTCTAGCTGACAAGCAAATCGACCGCCCTCGTCATAGCCTCTATACTGCTCAAGCTATTGGCGTCTACAAATGTATCTGGGAAACCATCATTACCTTTGCAACCCTTGCATAACGTAACCCTGGCATAACGTCACATCAATACCATCAGAGAGGGAACATAACGGAGATATAACTATCGGACTTGAGCCGACTAGAACCATCACGGTAGTCAGTGGCAAGGGGCCTAATTGTACCCTAGAAAGGAAGACCTTAGCAAACTTTGACCACCCCTTCTTCGACCTGCTCCAAATAGAGCGTCGGCCACCTTGCGCGCAGACTCTTACTTATCGAAACAGTTCGAGCATATAAATATTTAAACAAAGACTTTAACCAATTGGGTTTGCTTAAATATAAATAAAATTTTTATTGTTACTTTTGAGAATTGTCACTGTTTTCACAATTTATAAATGTCCACCATTGACGAACTTTCAATGTCTCCGGTCTTTTCCTTCCATAAAAGGAAAGTACAAATCAGCTGAACGCAGAATAATTTAAATTCACGGTGGAAATTCCTGTCGGTAAATATCATATAAATAAATGTGAATAAATTGGGACTTGGGAGATTAAAAGAGGATGAGTTGATATATGGCGGCGTCCCCTCGTCCTTGGGGTGAGGGCATGAAATGTATCAGACGAAATATGTATTTTTGTACAATTATTTCCCCTTTTACATTTACTAATATTAAACGATTACACTTTTCGAATTAACGACCGGCTTGTTCAGTTGGTAACGTGGCGGGTAATTAGCGTGTTACGCAGAGCACCTACGTCGATAACATTTATATACATATGTTGTATATCAAAACTGGGAAAACAGTTTATTTAGACTTTCGCCGTAGGTGAAAATAAGTCTGGCTTTAGAAAATTTAAAAATACGATCCAACTAGTGTGATTAATACACGATATCCCGATTGTTTAACGACAATTTTAAAAATCAACGCGTGCTTTATTATCGGCTTTGAAAAGAATGTATAAAATTGAAGTGATTAATATGAATAGTTAACTGAATTAATTGTCACTTCTTGATAAAAATTCATGTTAGCACATGAGTAAATATATAAAATTGGTATACCATTTCCACAATTATTTAATTTAAGTTTACCACCGATTGCACTCTCATTAATTACACATGTTAAAAACAAGGTTGGGTTGTTGGACATTTTTAATTTGTTCCTCTTTGTTTGAGAATTTTTTTGCAAATTTACATTTATTTTCTGAAAAATGTAATATGCCAAAAAGGGATCCGAGTTGCCGGTAAGGTTTTTTCACATGTATGCAAGAGAAAAATTGTAATTTTGTTTTGAAAAATAACGAATTTCCTTTGTTACGCTTTTTTATAAATGAAATAATAATTATGTAAACAATATGCGACAAAAAGATATACAATATATAAAAAAGCCTGTCGTAAAAAAAACTTTAGGCTCGTATACATATATCATAAGTATATCACAACTGAAAGTCAAAGTTGGGTAAGGTCAAATATTGGCCACTTCACAAATAAAATCAAATAATGGTTTAAATCGTTCGAACAATAAAAATGTTTAATACCTTATTCATTGCTCGTGCTAATAAATTTCTAAGAAATGGGCGACGCGGTGTCTGTTTGAAAAATGTTGTGTATTAGGAAGCGGGTTCACAGGCGAACCGCGCGCAGTGGTGTTATATGAAGGTACGCGGCTCTTTTAAGTAAACCAGTCTAGAAAACCAGGGATGTGACAATGCGCGGAATAATTGTTTATCCTCCCCGTATAAATATAAATACACATAAATATGGAATAATGCTAGTAATTATCCCGTCGCATTTACTGCACGCCGCACTAGCGTTATGAAGTGATCAATCGCTCAAGTGTACCTCTCGCCCGTATCGTTTTCGCTCGTTTTCGGGAGTGACCAGTGTTAGTTATGTCGTATTCCAATCAGGAATATTTTGATATGTTGATGTGTTTTAGAAGATCCGACTGTATATATCGTCTATATGTATGCTGATGACATGTGTTTGAAGAATATATCTTCCAAGAACATACAAGAGGCCAAAGCGGTGCTGCAGACAAACTTTTACATCATCACTAAGTGGGCTCATGACAGTGGTATTATTTTGAATTACAGTAAAATTAAAGTAATACATATTACTTTAATTTTACTGTATACACACCTCATAATCCAGTGACAAAGAGAATCGAAAACTCAGATATAACTATCAGAGGCCACACTTATACCTGCCTGCACGCCGGGATGGTCAAATGTACATGCCATGATCGGTATTATGTAAGTATGTTCAAGTACCTGGATCTATGGTTGGACACTGATATGAACTGGAAGACACATGTTGACGAGTGTGCGTTGGGCCAATGGTACTGTTAAGTAAATTTTATAGCTTCAGAACACCTTTAAACGGAAAAACACTACGTTTTGTATATTTTGCTCTCGCTGAGGCATTGTTGAGGTATGATTTGAGTTCATATGGACGTACATTTAAATCTTACTTAAACAGTATTAAGTCCTCACAAATTAGAATCATGAAGTAACTGGTGCATAGTAAAACAAAAGTTTAATGTAAAGATAATTATGAAATATTGTTTGCAGCAAGTAAAGTGCTACATGTACATGAAAAGGTCGGGTACCTTTTGGTTCTTGAGCAATTCTTTAGTGATCAGTATAAGATACAAATACAACATAGCCACGTTACCAGAAACATTACACCAAAAAAATTAATGTACCACGCGTAAAAAACTATTATCGCAGTAGAACTAGTAAGTTCTTGACTCCCGTAATATTTTATAGGGAGGCATGCCTGAGAGCAGATCCGTCTAAAATGAGTAATTTTATTTGAATAAGTAAATGATAAATATTCTGCTACAAGAGTTCTCCTTAAGCACAACTGTATGATACCTGAAGCTAGCATTGCATATTTAAATGTAATACATGAGCTGACAAAGTTTATCTCATGTTAAATTTATATTTAAATTACAAATGTATCGATTGACCCTACTGTCTTTACTTACATTGTGGTATGTTTATGTACATATAATTTTGTACATGCTATATATACATATTATGTCTAGTGTAGTGTTCAATGTTGTAATTCCAAAAATTGGGTACCCTGAACACTAGTGGTATCAATAAGTACTGAACCCAAGAGCATGATTTCTGTAGTGCCAGAGCGTCAAGTGCCAATATGCAGGCGCATAAGATACAATACAGATAATATGAACACACACAAACACACACATTCTTATGTACACACACACCCTCAACATGAAACATAACAAATAGAAACATGTGCAATTTGGCGGCCTTATCTTCCATGTATAGATGGTTGCATCTATGTATTAGAAGTATTGCATGGAGGAAAAGGGGGGTGCACAACAAAATAAACAGAAACTGTAATTAAGCCTTAAAAAAATAGTACAAAACGAAAAAAGCGTAATGCATATCATACAATAGACAAATGGAGGTAAATTAAGAAAGGAAGAAGAAGACGAAAAGGAAATTTAAAAAATCTATAAAACAATTATTGCTATTTGACGATTGGCGTGATTTTTTCGGACTAAAATTATATATATATATATTAAATTGGAGTCGTGAGCGTGGCTCAAAACTTGACCCAGCAAAAACTCAGGCTATAAATAAGACAAGGCCGAAATCTTAATATATTTAAAAGACTTATCAAGAAGCACTACTTGCAATTGTAAATTTCACTAACTATGTATTATATATATATATATATATATATATATATATATATATATATAGCAAAAACAACCTGTCACGGTCACGCGGAGCGTAACAGGCCCGTTCTGATACCAAGCTTTCTGGATTTTGCCCTCGTTAAAAGCATGTCACTCAGCGTCTGCTGGAAAGAGACGTTACATGAGCTAAACTCTGACTATGGACCGGTACTTTACTACTTTGTTCCTCACGAAGGTGTCGTTTTCACGAAAAAGATTATAGAATACACAATACTTAAAATACATTGAAGTAAAATTCCATTTGGTCATCTCGTTAACATTTCCCATAGGATAGAGCCCTGTGAAGCTGCTATTTCGGCAGCCACCCATCTCTCCAATACCATGTGCAATACGATCAATAGGTCTACCAGACGATCTACCAACGACCCACCAGAGTCGTTTAGATCTCCCGGAAGATATCAAAGAACTAATTCGTGTCAAAAACCGCGCCAGACTCGAATATGACAACTATCCTTCCGAAGATAACAAACGGACCCTGCGACTTATCGACAAAGAAATCAAAATCAATATAGATTTCCCGCGTGTGCGCCTCTCTAATTAACCTCTTAGTGTACATATTCAACGCCCTCTTCGCACGATGCACGTTTCCGACATAATGAAGGAAGTTATTGTGATTGGTATGCACAAGCTAGGCAAGCCAAGAAATTTAACCACAAGCTACCGCCCAATGTGCCTCACTAGTTCGTTGGCTAAGCTGTATGCGAGAGTCCTTCTCGCGTGCATTAAGGATGTAGCAAAAGATGGAAAAACTCCTCATAGACGAGCAATTCGCATTTCGCGAAGCTCACTGTTACCCATTACAGGTATATGTAATGAACGGGTTAAACCGCAAACATGCGAAGTCTTCTTTGACATATCAAAGAGTTTCATAAAATCTGGCGCGAAGGCCTGATTTGCAAACTATATCGTCTAAAAGTGCCGGACAGGCTAGTATTGTTACAGATGGTGCCGGCACTTTAGATACCCGGTAGAGGGCACAGTATCCTCTTCGCACCATCTCAGAACCGGGATCCCCCAGGGCTCTGTATTCTCCCCAACACTGTAGCCTGTAACGCTAACGATATCCCGCACCATCCCAGAGTATAGCTGGCGATGTTCGCAGATGATACCAACCTATATACGAACAAGTTTAAGGTCTGTTCGGGTATCTCACACAAATCGCCAGCGGGCCGTCACGTTGCTCGGCCACTGGTACACGCGATGGAGAATGGAACTCAAATCTCAAAAGAGTAATGCTGTATGGTACCTACGGCTGCCGTCTGTGATGATAGGTATATCAATCCTTGGCGTATCATGCCCCCCACAACCCTCTACGACAGTGAAATTCTCCGAGTAGACTCTGTGAAGCATCTCGGAGTCACTCTTCATCGAGCTCTCACCTTCAAAAGCACAGAACTGAGGTCAGCAATAAAGCGCGGTCCGTCTTACGCAAGCTTGTCTGTCATTTAACAAATGCTAGAAGTGAGATGGGGAGGGAGGGGGGTTTACCTCATGGCACTCCCTGGCCGGTGCCGCCACAGGCGGACGGCCCCTACCGGGTGAGATCACCAGTAGCCCCGGCGAAGGCCTAGCAGAAGGCCGCCAGCGACCAGAGGCGGCGAGCTTCCAGGTCAGGGCGCGACAGAGTACCCGTTGCGGTTATTCATTCTCGTACCGATCTACTCCAAGGAACCCCACTACGTGGACTTTGATAGTGGTAGGAGATAAGTTAGGAAACTCATAAGGATTTGACGGCTGATGTAGTGTGAATGCGACACCGGGCGGTGCTATGCGTCATAGTTCGCCTTTCGGTTATGGTGTGATGACAGGTGGTCTGTGGATGAACGCCACAGCACGTGAGAAATGGAAAATGATGTTAGCTGAGGAGTGAGATTGGAAAGAAGCATGAAAATGGCTGGCGAGATTATGAAGAGGCATGAGAGGTGCCGTCCGCGCTCCCAGCCAGAGGGGCGTTCCGGTGGCCTTCTATGGTACGGGGCGATCCGCCACAGTGTCTCTCGGTGAGAAGCGTCAGATTTGGGGACGTGTTGTAGGGCGAGCCTCTCCGTGTCTTGGTGTCGCGGCGATGGTTGCGTTCTTAACGTAGCGCGGGGCATCCACGGTGCGGCGCAGCGCTTTGGCTTGCACCGCTAGCAGACTTCTCTTGTTAGATGCTGCTAGAAGGTTGTACCATACAAGAGCGGCGTACGTCAGACGCGAGGCCACGAAGATATTGTACAGCGCCACCTTGGTGGGTAGCGGCAGAAACCTCGATAGCATAGGCGACAGCTGCTCCAGTGCCGCGGACGCCTGGCATGCGGCTTGTCAGGCGTGGGCCCTCATCGTGAGGCCAGATTCGGGTGTGACTCGGAGGTACTTCACTTGGGAGGTCCATAGGATGTTCTCCCCCCGTAGTGTGAGCTGAGGCGGTTGTAAGCCGCCGTGAGGTAGCGTTATTGCCTGGGACTTACCGGCGTTGACTGTGAGTCGCCACTTATCGAACCAGTCAGGCAACAAGGCCAGGGTGCGTTGCAGCTTAGCTGTGGCGTGGTCTTTCCTGAAAGAGGTGGTCGAATAGGCCCTATCGTCGGCGTAAAGTCCAGCAAGTGAATCTCCTCTGGTAGGGATGTCTTCTAGGAATTTGTTAAATAGCGCCGGCGATAGACAACTGCCCTGGGAAACACAGGCTAGGATAGGGCGGACGTCCGACTTAGAACTGTCCACTCGGACGTAGTAATGTCGATCTGTCAGGATAGAACGCACAACCCTGACAACGCTGAAGGAAACCCGGGACGTGTTATCTTATGCATGAGACCCTCGTACCTGACGCGGTCAGACGCCTTCTCCTTGTCCTCCTTGTTGATCGCGTTGGTGATATGGTGGATCACACGGACGATCTGATGGGTTGTAGAATGCTCCGGTCAAAATCCGAATTGTACGGGGCGTGGTGGTAAGTAGGGAGTGAGGTGATCGAGGAGAAACCTCTCGCACACCTTGGACAGGGTAAATAGGAGCGTGATGGGCTAGTAGTGAGCGGCTCCACACAGGCGCTTCCCCTGCCCGGGAATCATGATGACTTTGCCCGTCTTTTTATAAAATATTTAAATTTCAAAACTTAATTACTGCAGTTTCTCTTGCTCCAACCGCCGGGCCTACCTTTTTTCGTGCGGAAACCATCCTTCTCGGGATAGCGTCCTCCTCGGGACGTGAGTGCCTAAGCACCCAAAAGCATCGTTGTTGACCTAGCCAGTCGCCGCGGTTGTTGCCTCTGTTTATTTCGAAACGGGTATAGCTGGCGTGGCGCCAGGGACAGCAGCCATCTCGATGGCTCCCGGCGCAGCAACACCCAGCGTAGTCATCGCGCGGACCGCAAGATATGTTGAGAGAGTGAGTTTTATTAATCCTCCTCTATGTCGAAGCCTGCAGATCGCGAGCTTGAGCCCCGCACGAGGACGGCATCTACGTCATCCACTGCCTCCAACCGGCCGTCGAGAGGTGATCTCGCTCAGCTGGGAATACCCAGACCACAGCATCCAATCACAACCCGCTCGACGCTGCGTAATTCCCAGCTCCTAATCAGGTGACACCCACCCTGGCCGACCCAGCTGTAGGCACGCTTTGCATGCCGCGCCCCGTGATGGGACCGGCATGCGATGCGAACGTTCATGTCTAATCGTCCGTATGCTCACCGGAGCCACCCGGAGGTGAGGCCGTGAGAGCACCGTCACACTGTGACGTGGACTGGGATAGGTTTATTGCCAGAAAAAGGGAATATCTGCATGCACCCGCGGTCCAGAGGACGACGGTAAATTACCAACAGTCCTTTGGAAGTATCGACACAGAAGGCGACTTCACCCCGACGCTGTGAAGAAATTAAAGTTAAAGATACGGACTCGTACTAGTTCGCAAGAGAGACCAGCTCAGGAACACCACCTATGCGCATGGCGCGGCGACTATATCGCCACTCAGTCTGCCGCGCTCGCAGCCCCTCTCACTCGGCCAACGCTGCCAACAGTGAGCGCCGCCGGTATAAATATTGATCAACCCACAATGTCGAACTAGCCCAGATAGCCCCTCATTGTAGAGCGCTTGCCGAATTGGATGCACCATTTCAAGGTGCTCCGCGACAATGCCACACTCCGGGGAATGAGTATCCCGTGGACCACCCAGGCGAAGTACCTCGGAGTCGTAATCGACTGTGGCCTCACGATGCGAGCCCACGCCCGACAGGTCGCGGCCCAGGCGTCGGTGGCTCTGGCGCAGCTGTCGCCGATGTCGTCGAGGTTCCTGAATGGTACCATCTCGTAGCAACCAGCAACAGGAGCCGTCAACAGTGGTGCAAGCCTAAGCTCTGCGCCGCGCAGTGGACGCGCCACGTTACGTTAGAAACGCGACTATCGCCCGCGACACCTAAGTGGAGGACCTCGACGCTTTTGTGGCCAGGCTCTCCGTAGAGCTTTTCTCAAAAGCCGACGCTTCCAATAGGGAAACGTTGAGGCAGATCGCCCCGTACCACCGGAGGTCACCGGACCTCTAATCGTTTCCTAGGGACTCAGCGCGGCGTGCATCATAGTCGGACCCTGGTAAGGCCTCCTCACTATCCATCACGCTATCATTGCTCTCATATAGCCAGTATCACCTCGCTCATGGCATCTTTTCACCTGCACTAATCTCGCCACAACCATTCGCCACTCTAACCCTGTTTCGCCGCACAGACTCGCTTTACACATTCTTCCAGCTACCCGCCCTCGCGCGTCTTTCGGAAGGTGAGCCGGCGACAGTCCGGCCTTCTGGCAGGGGGCGCTGGCGGGGCATCTCATGGTTCTTACACTCTAATTAGTCGCTTCCACTCTAATGCAATTTCATCTTTCATTTCTTATGTGTTGTATTGTGAATGTCCACACACATGACCTAACACCACACTATGACTGGACGGCGACTTTAGTCGCATACCGTCGCACCTACACCACATCAGCCGCCAAATCCCTCTATCTGTCCTACCCCTATCTCCCGTCTCTATCCAAGTCCCCATAGTGGGGTTCTTTTAAGTAGATCGGCACGAGAATAGATAACCTAACGGGTACTCTGTCGCGCCCTGTCCCGGAAGTACGCCGCCTTTGGTCGCTAGCCGCCTCCTGCTGGGCCTTCAGCGGGGTTACCGGCGATCTCACCCGGTAAAGGCCGACCGTTCGTGGCGGCACCTGTCAGGGAACGCCATGAGGTAAACCCCTCCCCTATCTTCAATCAGACAACCGAAACGCGACACTTAAGGTGACGGCCAAAAACGACCGCTCCATTTTTGTGGGGTACGACCCCACAGCCGCCGTCAGGGGATCAAAATATCCCGATACGGCTTCCTCAGACCCCCCCCCCATAAGGGCGGGCCCAAAAAAAGCGGCATAAGCCCGCCAGCGGCGTTAACCCGTCAGATGACTACCAACTAAGACCGATGCCCTATTGCTACCACACACGGCACATGGTGCTGCCGGCCCGATCGCCACATCCAGTGGAAGTAATACGAACCCTAGGAGACGCGTGACGCATAAGGCGCCAACTTCTGTTTTTTCTTCGAGA
Organism: Eumaeus atala; assembly: GCA_017140195.1. Classification (NCBI taxonomy): domain Eukaryota; kingdom Metazoa; phylum Arthropoda; class Insecta; order Lepidoptera; family Lycaenidae; genus Eumaeus; species Eumaeus atala. The sequence goes on from JAFELO010001932.1 coordinate 97,286, forward strand.
ACTCAGCAGAAGTTACAATTATTTTTATATTATAAATTATATTCTTTAAATAAAAATCTGTGTTTGTACTCCATAATTATGTTTAATACTGTCGTGGATAATTTTATTAGGTTTCATAACAACAATTAAAACCTGATACATAAAGAAATGTATTGACCTGAAGGTAGAGGCGAAAGATAAACACTAGAATTACAAAAAAAAACCTTGTTCAGCATTTTAGAAATATTTTGACATGTTCCTTTGTAACGGATAGTTATCAGATTAACGAGGAAGCAAAACCGCACGCCGCAGTGCAAAATTTCGCTATGTAGCACGCAGCGCTTTACAAGGATCTTTATTAGGATATAAAATCGATTCGAAGTCCATTGCTTTCAATACCACCAGTCAAGCACTTTTGATACACTTGACATAACACCACCTGAAACTCCAATAGAGCAAAGATAATAATTCCCGGACAAATAAACATAAAATATCAATACAATACCTGTACAATCTCACTTCCTTGTTAACCTCTAGACTATAATCTAAAAAAAAAGACAATCTTTTTTGTTAGTGTAACTTTATTTTCAAAATAATAAAAAATATGATTAATTAATTATCAGCATCTGCTTTAATCTGGGATAGGGGAGAAACGAGCAGATAGATAGTGACTGTCGCCGCCCATGGACATCTGAAAGACTAGGCGAATTACAGACGCGTTGCCAGCCTTTAAGGAATAGGTATGCTCTTTTCTTGAAGACTTCTAAGTCGTATCGGATCCGAAATACCGAGGGAGGCAGCTGGTTCAGCACAGTACAGTTGTGCGCGGCAAAAAGTGGCATTTAAACTGCACTGTTGTGGATTAGTCCGGACATCAAGGTGATGGTCTTAACTTAGAGTTCTGTAGCGACGACCGAAGATAGAATTCTGCTGCCTAATTTAATTAAGCTGAGCAATTCCTTGTAGCATAATATAATATACGATAGAAGCCGCATCTCTTCGTAGGACCAAATAACGGAGCTGTCCGAAAATAACCTGGTTGTCAACGATTCCAGCCGCTCGACGTTGTATGTGGTCACATGAAACGAGCTGATATTGCGGGGCCCCTGCCCAAAGGTTGGGAACATTACACCATATGCGGTCGGACCTGCGCCTTGTAAAGTTACAGCCGATGAGCTGGCTTGAGGTACAAATAGTTACTAATTAATATTGTGTATAATTTTAACACCCATTAATTAACATTATCCAAATACTAATAGTAACGTAAACGCTCTTAGCAGTCACCAAAATTACCTAGTGAATAAAGTATGTTAAATTGGACAAAGCCAATCGACTGTCAAGACGATGTGACTAAACAAAAATAGAAATCCGTAATACGGATTGCGGTTTGTGAGAGTCCAGCAGTTACAGTTATTGAATGAAGTCATAATTTATCGTCGTAACTCCGATAGCGCGATCTAATTTGTCAGGTGGCGCCATCTATTGTTAGACATGTGTAACAAGATAGTAAAACAACAGATTTTTTTTCCCACGAAATCAGCAGAAATAAAATTATTATTAATATTATGAATTATATTCTTTAAATAAACAATTATATTTAATTTACTGTCGTGGATAAGTTTATTAGCATATGGTTTATAACAATAATTTAAACCGTGGTACATAAAAAATGGATGAAAGGATGTATTTACGGCATGGTCAAGGTGGCGGGGAGCTGCTGGATGCAAGTGGCTCGTGACCGTGATTTGTGGCGCTCTGTGGGGGAGGCCTATGTCCATCAGTGTTTCGTGCGGTTTGTGTGTAGCCGGTGACCCCGATTCCTCGTTTGACCCATTATTCTATAAAAAAACTATACTAAAAATTAATTTATAAAATATAGAATTGAATGAACTTAAAAAATAAAGTATCTTATAAAACAAACTAAGTAAAAATATCAAAAATAATTCCAAGTAAAGAATTTTACATCAAACACACTTATGGCAATCTTTTAAAATTGTATGGATATATAATCATTTCAATTGTTAGGTAATTACATAATAATAAATTGGCGTTTTTCGTACTGGCCACTTCAATCACGAAGTTCTCCTCTTTAACAAGGAATTACCTAGTCTAATTTGTACAGCTATTTTCTCACGTATTTGTGCTTCGTTGACCGTCATTCATATTATTTTTTACTGTTTTTTTTTTCTGTTTGTGTCACTCATTTTACAAAATCGGAAACCTAAAATATCGCATTATTCACGAGTATCGAGTTCCGCCGTGGCACTCGTGCTGCGGAAACGACACGAACGGTGAATGATATGTATGGCGGACGTGTTGCAAGAGAAAACACAGTCTGTTTTTGGTTTCAATGTTTTCCTTTTGAAAATTTCAATCTGCAGATCAGGCCCCGTGGACGGCGTGAGACCTAACGCGCGTCGACTACTGCGTTACTTTACTAAACCGGCATAATGATGAAGGTATTTTAAACCGAATCATTGCCTGTGTTTAAAAATGGATTCTTTAAATTTAACCAATTAATATTAGTGATACCCTTATAGTTTTATTTTTGAAATAGGTTTTATTTTTCTGTTAAAATTTTTATTTTTATACTCATTGTAAGAAATAGTTTCAATGTGATATTATCAACAGCGAGAGGTACCTCCCCGATGGTGCTCGCCCCATTACTTCACAATTCAGCATATTACTCTCACTGAAAGTTTTAAAATCTTGCCATCCCATATAACGTAGCGAGCAAAACTCGAAACCTTAATTACGACATCCGTGTAGCAGAGGTATAAATGGAGCAAGTTTGACAGTAACAATCTGCTTAAATGCACATGTCTGATCTAATTGAGCATTATTAGACAAACTTGGAATGAGTTACTTGAGGTAACAAATTGATTAAGCTCTCTGTTGTTAGCAATGAAACAATTGAAATGATTATTTAATAAGGTTTACTATCGACAGGTGACTGCGCGTGCAGTTGATAATGTATCGAGTATAAGACATTTTTTTAGTATCATAGAGGGAGAAACGAGCAGTCAAAGCCGTGGGGTGACTACAGACGCCCATAGTCATCCACAAAATTACTGTGCCTAGGTTTTGTCCTCCTTGTACGTGGTTTTGTCTGTGTGTTAAGCCACGAGGCTATACCATATTATATAGAACCCCACCCCTGACAGGGGACGGCGCGTATTCCAGCTACACAAAAAAGCGCATAATAATTTAGAACTATTATAAAAATATTGCTGAGGACAGATCTAGTCCCTTCAATCTGCTCTAGGACTAAGACTTCTTAACTGAGCCGTGACTACTAACAGACACTCGCGTATAAGAACTATTTGAACACAACAAATACAGTAATCTGGCTCCCTAAGTAAAGACACAAACTGAAAGCAACAAACGACGGCCGTCTGGCTCAGTTGGTAATGTGGCGGTTAGCACGCGTGTTACGCCAGGGGTCGCGGGTTCGATATGTACTTATACAATAAAAATCTTAAATGTATAAAATTTCTTCAATTTATAACAATATTAAATATATTTCTGTTGCTTAGTACTTGTAACTCCTGTCCTTACGGTACTTATCACAAGATCTACCAAGGCCAACGTCCCCACCATGGTTCAAGCCTAGTCGTGGTGGTGGGGCTCAGTAGCCTGGGGTGAAACCAGGTGAAGCCAATTGAACCGAGGGGGATCTTTGCACCCTTTTAAGAAGAGGGGCTTGAAGATCAGGAGGAGGAATCGCTCTCGGTACCCCAACAACAATCGGCTTATAACAAGAGGGAACCTAAGAGCAACAGGAGGTGACGCTTTTGCGCACGGGGTAAGGGGCGAGGATGGGAACCTCACCCCGTTGCACTGTCCCTAACTCGGTGGGGTTGTCCTGTATTGCTGGGCAACCCCCTCTGTTGAGGTAGAGTTGGACCCTTAGGGGCCCGGATCATAGGTTGCACGTAGCGCCTTTGCCGAAGTCCCACCCGTCGTCTGCGGTACGTACTATTCTCCACATCCGCTTCACTGACCCGCTCCGCGGCCTCCTTCTGGAACATGACTGTCTCACAGAGAGCGGCCGTCGCCTCCCAGAACTTGTCGCTTTCGAGCATTGAGTAGATCACAATCGAGAGAGAGAGGTCCGACCCTTCCAACGCCGCTGCTAGGTCGTAGCGCTGTACGGCCCATCTACAACACGTGCTGAGCCGTGTTCCTCTGAAGCGCCACACTCATAACAGCGTGCGTCCGTCACCTGACGGATACGACACAGGTACGCAACGAAGAATCCATTCTTTTCTAGATTCCTTTCTAACGGTGATATTATGAAATATTGTTTCACGAAAAAAGCCTACGTCACCCTCCAGGTCTACAATTATGTCCACATAAATAGGCACGTCAATTCGTTGCTCCATTTTGATGTCAAAGAAAGACATAAGTAAGTACAATTTAAGATATAAGTGCACTATTAGTTATATAATGTGTAGTCAGTAGGATATCAAACATGTTCAGAGTACGCTATAAACATCCTAACTTATTTCACTCTCAAATAAACGTTTCGAATGAAATTATTATAAATATACCAATCGAATTTAAAATATCAACGCTAGCTATACAACATTTTAACCTACACAAAGTAATACATAGTCTCCACCCGGGCTGGACAGTGAGACAACGGCAGTGAATCACGTAGCCTGACAATATATCATCGGCGAGGACTTAAGTTGAGGTGACGTGTCACATAACACTACTTTGTTTTGTATAAACAAAAGAACATTTTAAAAGTGGGTATTATGAATTTTGACGCCGGAAAAGTGTGTGTGTGTATGTGTTCTTAAGTTATGTATATTCTAACGTCCTGTATGTTCTTAAGTTATGTATATTCTAACGTCCTGTTCGTTCTTACGTTATGTATATTCTAACATTCTGTATGTCCTTTTGTGAAGCCAATTTAGTCAAATATGGCACCATGGCGGAGAAGATCCAAGCCATGGTAGATCATTCAGCGCTGGTCGATACGATCAAGCGCATGACAAAATAAGCCTCCAATGGCTACGAAGGGGAGGATTAAACCTCTCTCACTGCGATTGGTGTCGTTCAACGCGAACGGCATCAGATCCAACATACATGAGATGCGGGACTTCCTCCTACCTAAAAAAGTAGATATCCTACTAGTGCAGGAATCGTTTTTAAAACCGACACAAGCAAAACCGCGTATTAGCAATTATAACATCATTCGAAATGATAGAACTCGATCCCGTCTTGGAGGTACGGCCATATATTACAAGAGAGCGCTACACTGTATCCCTCTCGACCCGCCCCCCCCCCTAGAAAATCTAGAAGTCTCATTATGCAAACTATGCATGATCGGCCATCAGCCCATCACCATTGTCTCTGCATACCAACCCAGCCAGAAGCCGCTCCTAGTCAGCGACCTGAAAGCCGTCTTCAACATCTTACACCCAGACGACCCTGTCATTCTGGCCGGGGACCTGGACGCCCACCACAAAAACTGGGGCAGCAGGCACAACAATAGACACGGAACCACAGTATCAGATTTTACCGATGATCATAACATCATCATCAACGCGCCGTATACGCCGACCCGTTACGCTCACGCGAACGCGCGGAATATAAAATGTCACAGCACGATCGACATCTCACTGTTCAAAAGCGTTACACTCGCCATAAAGACGGCTGAAACGCTACACGAACTGAGCTCGGATCATAGGCCCATCTTAATAGAAATAGGCTACGACAGGACTAGAAACACAGAGAGGATCACAAAGAAGATCATCGATTATAAACTATTGAAAGATAAGTTTATAAATCTCAAATCGAGCGACCTCGATATAGTCCCACACGTCATAGACACCCCACAGGCTGCCATCGCGGCCTCCTCGAATGTCAACAACTTAATTGTTGACAAGATAGGAGAATCGTCTAGAGAGATCTCCGCCGTCCCAGAGGAACGGCTGGCTCTCCCTGACGACGTTAGGGACATCATACGAAGGAAGAATGCAGCTAAACGTCTGTACGACCGCCACAGAGGCGATGAGAACAGACGAGCCCTCCGACGACTCGAAAGAGAAGTCGAAAAGGCCGTACCGAAGTTCGTGAACGAAAGATGGGATCAGTTCGCGAGCGAGTTAAAATCGTCACACACCGCCTACTGGCCTCTAGCCAGGGCGATGAAGACAGAGAGCAAATGCCACCGTTAAATCGCGCTAATCTACCACCTGCACTAGAGGATGAAGAAAAAGCGGAATGTTTAGCAGACGCGGTTGAGAGTTAATGTACTCCCATCACGCTCCCCACAGACCCCTCGCATCTAGAGGAGGTGCAGAGGGTAGTGGCGGCCCGACTGGCTGTGCCGCCGGGCGACGGTGATGAAATCATACGCCCGACGGACGCGTACGAAGTGAAGGAGCTCATAAAAAACCTCCACACTAAAAAGTCGCCGGGGCCCGACGGTATCACAAACAAGGTACTAAAACAGCTACCCCCTGCCATTATACACCTACTGGTGTGTATCTTCAACGCTCTCCTAACGCATTGCGCCTTCCCGGACATCTGGAAGGAAGCAATAGTGATAGGCATCCACAAACCGGGAAAACCCCGGACGGAGCCGACTAGTTATCGACCTATAAATCTTATAAGCTCACTAGCGAAAATATACGAAAGGATTATCCTCGCACGCTTAAAAACCGTGATACGAGAGAGAAACCTGTTCATGGATGAACAGTTTGCTTTTTGTAACAGTCACAGCTGCCCCCAACAGGTACACCGTCTCACGGAATATGCACTTACGGACTACACAGAAAGAGGCCGCACTGTGCTGTCTTCTTCGACGTAGCAAAGGCCTTCGATAAGGACTGGCACCAGGGTCTCATCTACAAGCTGTATCAACTGGAACTGCCTGATAGACTGGTACTGATCATAAACAGCTACCTAGAGAACAGGCGGTTCCGATTCAGAGTGGAAGACACACTGTCCTCCCCCCGCACAGTCAGAGCCGGGGTTCCGCAAGGCTCTGTACTATCCCCAACCCTCTACAACCTGTACACCAGCGACCTACCGCGACACCCCAGCGTACAGCTGGCGATGTTAGCGGATGACACCGTATTGTACGTAAGGAACGTTCCCAGAGAGGGAGCCAGACTCCTCCTATGGGCCGTCACCGACCTCGGCGAATGGTTCCTGAAATGGAGGATAGAGGTAAACGCGGAAAAGAGTAAGTCGATACTCTTCACCCGAACCAGATTACGCGCGACAGGAGAGCGCGGAAAGAAAAAGAACAAAATGGCCCCTATCCTGCTCTACGGGAACGAAATTCCTAGAGCGGAGACGGTCAAATATCTCGGTGTCACACTGAATAGATCGATGGACTTCCGGAACCACATCGATAGAGTTATAAAAAAGCGCAATAGGTCCTGTTCAAACTCTATCCTCTGATAAACAAAAGGAGCGAAATGGCTAATTGACATAAGCTCACTTTGTATATCACATGCATTCGACCGATTTTGTCGTATTGCAGTGCCACATTCGCGCACATATCTCCCCAACAGATACATCGTTTGCAGAAATTGCAAAACAGGTTCCTGCGTACGGCCACTGGTTGCCCCTGGTACGTACGCAACATCGATCTACATTGTGACTTCAAATTGACCTCGATTAAGGGCCACTTTAAAGAACTCTCGCAAAACTCCTTCGATAGGGCCCTGAATCACCCGAATAATCTTATAAGAAAGACGTCGGTATACGATCCGACGCTAATAACCGACTCCCGATATCGTCGGTCGAAGCACGTATTGCACGACGCCGACGACGCGATAGCCGTAGCAGTCGCTAAGTCCACCCCTACATACAAGCAAAAACACACCCAGACACGCATCCGCAGTAAAATGCCAATAGGGCAAACCCACGGATAGCAGGTTTTAGTCCGTACTAGGTAGTAGTTATAGCTACACGATCTGACCGGACAAACTCTTCAGGCCCCCTTGGGTCGGTTGGACAGTGCATAAATGCATTCCCCTCCTGCTAGAACCAATTCGATATACACCGCTCGTACCGGTCGAGCGTTGAAACCTTACATATAGTTACACAGCTATAAGACATATGACTGACAGAACGACAAACTCACTCACCGCTTACGGAAACGAGCCCGGGTTCGAATCCGTAAGACGTGAGCCTAGATAAATGCAGAAATAAAATAACGCGATCTTAGAGAGCTCTAATAATAAAAACTAAAATATGATCACGGCTTCTAGCCGATTTGAAGCGCAAATCGACCCCATCCGTCAGAGGGTGGGGGAGGAGGCCGGCCTCCTCTGACAAGCCAAACCGAAAGACGAGCTCAACTTTCCTTATACACGTCCCGTAAAATTAAACGGCATCGTGCGCGCGCCGTCCCACTAGCGTGGGGAGGGGGACCGTTTCCCCCTTTTCGGTCCCAAAAATAAAGCACGATAGGGTAATGTCCACAAAAATTCCGGTTTGCTTCTTCCCATCTGCGGGAAAGGAGGGGGGTCTGTCCCCCTTTCGTCAACCTAAAACCTGAAGACAAAAAAGTCTTCCGTAGACTCGACGAACTGTAGGGACGAGGGCAACAGCGCCGCCACCATTAATAGGTCCCTTTGGAAAAAAAAATGCTGCCATTCTCACAAACCGCCCGAAACGTGACAGCATAACTATAATTTGACTTGCTGCTGTTATGGGAGCGCGAGGTGGATCATGTATGAATTAGGATGAAATTGTCATAGTATAAGATTGGTAACCCTTGTGTGGGTTTACTTTTCATGTGCATTTGGGGCTCAGCTCAGGCTCTCATGAACAAAAAATGTTAATTCCCGAAAAACTGACCAATCGAAATGCTTCTTAAAAATCATAATTTCATGTCACTTCATTCTAAAATATTTCTTATTGCGCCATGTGCTGAGTAACAGTATAATGAATCGAAGGTATTTTAACAAAAACATTGCGAAATATTGACTATCAACTCGTAGAATATATTTCCTCGCAAATATAAGAATTGGATTAGTCTTTGTTCGAGTCATTTGTCTCCATTATCTGTCTTCCTCGGCGCGGGATAACATACTCAAGGAGTTACAGTCTCATAACACTTCCTAACAACATTTATTACTTGTTTTCATAAGTTGTTACAAATCGTCTTCCGAAAACGGTTTCACTACTACTTACCGCTCTTTTCGATTATTTGTTGTTTCGTATATAATATTTATTTTTAGATGTAAATAGAGTATGTATTTAATATTGAAAAAAAGTGAGGAGTCTGCTTGATTGATTAGGCGGACTTATCTTCAGTACTATTGGATATAGGAGATATGACCTTTACGACTGTTGAGGTACCCCGCGCTGACATGACACCTAAAAGTGCTAAATTATGATGTCTCATTTCTTACGATTAGTGGTAGCCAGTGGCCCATTAGAGAGGAGGCGGAAATCCGCACATGGATCTGCTGGTCATGATAGACCTATAATAGACATCACATTAGATGATATTGGTGATAATGATGGTGACTGAAATTAATGAAATGCAAAAAGCGTTCTTATGTTATAATTAAAAACTGGTTCTTTTATATTTGCCCACGAAACCTTTTTTCTTTTTGTGATAAGTTGTATGATTTCCCACATGGCACAAATTTTAGCTTAATGATGACAAAGTTTATCGGGGTCAACTTTGCTTAGCACTATGCTATGCTTCATCTTGCTAAGCAATTTTGTAAGAGTTTTGGAATGCGAACATGCTCTTTAATAACTCATCGTAGTACTGTGCTAAATTGTTCGGATAATTACACGATAGACAATTTTAGACACATAATTTCCACACATGTTCCACACACTGTTTTATCTCAGGTACTCTTTCATTCCTCTCTCAACCACGATAGCATCAGATGCTGGCGATGACTCTGAATATACGACACTGTGTTACTGCGATAGTTAGCCCTTCTGGACGCCACACCTATCAAGTTCATTTAAATTCCTTAAATGTTGTAAAGTTTACAGTTGGCAGAAATGTAAAGTTTATGATATAACTCGGGGCTTATTTGACTGCAATATTACACTGTCTCCAAATATACCAATCAAGGCACAAAAATCACATTGTCAGAATGGTTTTACTGAGAGACCATCTACGTCTGAGCTACCAACCTACTAAAGTACAGGTTTATACGATTAAAAAGTATAAAATGATCGATTAAAAAATAAATATTTTGTAGTGTATTTTCTTATTTATATGTCAATGAACCCAAAAGCCTGTTACGAACAGATCTGTGTCAGACTTTTTATAAATCTACGTAAGTGATATGAACGCGGTTTTCACCCATGGGGAGAGCGATTCTCGGGGAAGTTTTTATTGTGTAATTTGAACCCCGTTATTGTGAGTGTGTGAGTGAGCTGTTGTGAGTGAGTGAGCTGGGGTGGATCGCTAGTGTTATATAGCAAAGCCCCAAAAAGCATTATATAATTTGGATCCTGTTACTTGCGAAGAAAGCAGGCGCGGATCACTAGTATTTATAAATAGGAATTGATATCGCCTAAACGATAAATGTGGTGATCGTGATATGCCATGTGTGGTTCTCTCTAATCGATCCACTAGGAAACTGGCATGAAGATGGGTTGTTGTTGACTTTATTCTCTTGTAGGACTTTGAATATTCGGACGCTGTCAGTAACATATTTCCTCACCATAGCTGAGGCGTAAAAGGAGTAGTCCGGTCGTCTCACGGTAGGATTGAGCGACGCCAACTCACGCCCACAGAATGTGTGTGTGAAAAATATTAATAGATTTTAGAAGTAACTTGTGTTTTTGTCGCTCTGTTTTATGTTATGATATCACCCGGACCCGCTAGAGTATATGTTATCATAATCCACATAATAAAAAACAGGCTCGTCCGTGTTTTAATGCGCGAGCTATTCTATTGAATTCGGCTTATCGACTCTTAGTACAAAGGGTCGGTACGCCTACATCCGATGTGCCTATTGTCGTAGATATTTGTACCAATATAATGGACTAAAGAGCTTGTTTTGAATGCGGAAATCTCTAGAAATATCTGTTGAATAAACGATTTGTCGGTAATGTTTTACATGATTTTTACATACATGTATAACATATATATATATATATATATATATATATATATATATATATATTGATATGTTCGCTGCCACGTACATACATGTATGCTTATTAATACGAATATTGTTTTAACCAACAATTTTAATTAATGTTTATTTCCTAAAACGAATACTACAGGCCCATTGGAGGGGAGGATGAAAGTGGCGCAACGTATGCGCATGACAATAATAATGCTTCGATTACTCGTTTGTCCTGTTAATAATATAATTCATTATTTTTATTTTGCGTTCTTAGGTTCAACTGGGCATGTCCACTAGAAGATGTTTAGTCATAATTTCATCCCTAAGGGGTTGTACAGCAGTTGAGTGTAATAGAATTCAAATGTACGTAGATGAAACTATGGGACACTGTTAGTCTGTTATAATGTTTTTGTTTTATAACATGAATTCAATACAATATATATTTAATAATAATTAAGATTCCGAGCAGTGTTCCGAAATATGTAACTTTATACTCCCAGTAAGTGCTATGGCACAGCATAACGTATATAACAGTAAAAATAATATATCACTTATGAATTGTATATAATATACCTTATTATATAGTTAAAGCACTTTTGAAAATAATTAAAGGAATCTCCGAATACTGAATGTATTAAAGCTACGGCAAAGCAAAATGGAAAATGAATTTGTATTTAACTGCTATGAAATATTGCACTACCTTTTATTAAATTGTGAAATAAAGCTTTTGATGTGGACTAAATAATCGTCAAATATATACTCTTTTTCGCTTTGCTCGTCGGTGCTTATACATTTCATTGCAGCCTTTTGTTATTTAGATACATGTGTCACAATAATTAATTCTCTCCAGTTGTTTACGGAGACCCTCGTCACGGTGCGCTGTTTTGGTGTCATTCTCGGCGTCTAATGAAAAAATACGTTATAAATTGTATTGCACTGTCCGCACGCAGTTTGGGAATCCGATTTAAAATGCTTTGTGTGGCTTTAATTGCTGCTAAGTTGTAGCGATGTGAGAGAAAGAGATGGCGTATATCGCGCCCGCTCGTGAGAAATACAACATTGGATATATATCTCTACATAACGGAATAAAGTAAGAATCTCTCAAGGGTGAGTTCTTGAAGAAAAATGACCTATTCCCGAGGGATACCCGAAAAAATTTGGAATTTTTGAAACAGTTATATGTGCTAGGTCAAAAAATTTATAAACTACTACTGACATCTACGGAAAATGAAAAGCGTGGTA
>JAFELO010001932.1:109736-123468 GCA_017140195.1 Eumaeus atala
GCCCCCCGGACAAATATAGCCCGCCGAGGGGGGGGGGGACAGATAACCAGTTTCCGTATACCTCCCACACAGGCTAGAAAAGAAAATCACTAATCCATTTGACTTCATTTTTCACAGGTTATATAGTTATATACTTATATACACTTCTCCCTGTCGCTGGACGCTGCAGACGGACATCGCCGACACCGCACGGGCGGCACCGTGCGGGACGTGACAACCCCGTTGCCACGCTCCCGCAAGCATACGGCCCGCCGCTTCTCCCGTGACACCAACTTTACGGCCAGGACCCATCTATTTCTTTTTCTTTCTTTTCTTCTGTTTGTCGCGTCTGACCTTTGACCTTTGCTTTTCCACCAATACACCGTATCGAAAACACAGCGTGCGACTCGGTGCCTGTCCATAGGGCCATCACAGGAGTGGAACCATACACGTTTCCCAGTTCGCTCTGGGACCTGTGGGAGTGCCCCGACAAATGGATAGACGCCGATCGTACAAAGATACTAATAGCCCAGGCACATAAACATATGTGCAAACGCACTCAGAGGTCAACATGACCTCGTATCGACCACAGCCTCATATTGACGAGGCTCGAACAACACATCTCCAGTAGTATCCTCTCCTCTCGACCCGGCAACGGGAAGAGTGCGAAGACATGACGAGTAATTATTGTGACACATGTATCTAAATAACAAAAGGCTGCAATGAAATGTATAAGCACCCACGAACGAGCAAAGCGAAAAAGAGTATATATTTGACGATTATTTAGTCCACATCAAAAGCTTTATTTAACAATTTAATAAAAGGTAGTGCAATATTTCATAGCAGTTAAATTGGGCCGTCACGACCGGGGAGGTACCTCTACTTGATACTAGCGTGAAGTGGCAGGTTCGGTGTCGCATTCCGTGAGGTTCGTGAGTGGCCAGTGGCCCTATGGGGGGAGGAGAGAGTAAAACATACATTACATGTATTCTTAGGTTAGTCTTTTACAGTTACGAGAAATCGGAGACGACCTTTTACGACTACCATTAACATCCGCATAACTATTATATCGTTACATTGCCCTCCTCTACTCCAATGGACTACCGAATACTCACAAACCACAAAATCGTGACGCCAAAGGTCTCACTTCACTGCGGCATCATGTACGCGAGAGGTACCTCCCCTGTAGCGTTGCAATGCAACATGGCACTACCTTTTACTATACTATAAAAGTTCATGATGAATTGAGGCCGATTGAGTCTACTTCGGCTTGGGAAGTACCTTTCGCAAATATATTAACGTATTTAAAGTAGATTTTGACTTTCCAGCACGCATATTAAAGGGGATTTGTACAAACCATCCAATAATTTTTTTGCAGTTTGATCTAAAATCATTGATTCTCTCGAATGATTTAAAGTTTCTATTTTAATCAAAATATTTTAAAATCTAATTTCAATATTACCTACCCTTCCTAAGTCCTGTTTTGGACACAAACTTTGTTAAATTTACGTGAACTTTTGAAATATATTTAAAATATCCCAATGAGTGAGACTAAGCCATCGTTGCTCCTTTAGATTGTACCATATTAAAGAGTAGTCCTTTACCTCATAATTAGACGGCTTGTAAATATGAGGTGGCGGTTTATACACTTTTGCGTAACTTTGGCTCACTGGAGGATAGGAGGAAAGGAGGGCAAAGCATTAAAATTATGTGGATTCTAATACTCACCAAGTATTTGCTCGTTTGTAATCACATGGCATAAAAAACAATTGTTCTTACGTTTTTGACTAAAAATTTAATGTGTTGTATGTGTTTTTAGTACAGGGATACCACTTATTATTATTTTTATAGCATATGCGATGACATCCGCATGATTGTTACGCAGATGCGTTGCCCTCCTGTCATCCTCCCCCTCCCCCTCCCAATTGGCTACCTGATACTAAGAAACATCACGAAACTCATCAGCGACGATGTTACTTTACGCCGGTACCAAGTGAGCGAGTGTCAAATACCTCTAACCAACTACCTCCCCTATGCAGCATGACACTACCTCTTACTATTTATGTTGTATCTTGGAGACATTTATGTATACAAAATATATAAGACGACGTGTTAACCTTTCTTTTCACAGCGAAGTGATAATCGACTGCCACAGAGTTCCATGTAATAGAAACTCAAAACCGCATTCGATATTATAACACAACTTCGATTTGCTAAGAAGCCAACATGTGAAATTAATTATTATTAGTCTATGTCGATGCTCTATACTTATTTAATTGTTAGATTTTCGCAGGGTTTGTTTCATCAACAGGAAACTTCAGTACACAAAATTCTTAAAATCAGTATGGCTCAGTACGACTTATGGTTATTTTCAATATTCTATCCATCTTTGGACCGAAGATGGAAATTTGACAATACTTCCATACCAATGTCAAAATTATACCTCCGGAACCAAATCCATTGGATAGGCATAATATTCTAAATGGTTGTTAGGCTGATTTTAGTCTCACGCTCACCGTCAGCGCTCATAGTTCAGTGCGTTGTTTGTCAGCGCTGAGGCTCGGCGTGGCTCGTTTTAGTATCGTACTGACCGCCTTACCGTACAGACTACGACAAAATGCGGAGTGTATTAATTATTGCTGCTTTGTACTATGTATCCCAAAATATAAAAACCGGCGACGACGAAGACTCCATGTTCATCCATTGATTGAGCAGAGAGTCGTTGCAGGAGAGTTTGTCTTGTTATGTGGCACTTTGCGGGCTGACGAAAGTAAATTCTTTAATTACTTTCGAATGTCAACTAGAAATTTTGACGAAATTCTGGCAAAGATACAGGATGAACTGGTCCATTGCAGCTTACGAATCGTGCCTATACCTACGATTGAACGACTAATGGTGACTTTAAGGTAAGACAAAACATATTTACTCGTTTTATAATTATGTGTAATCATGGCAAAGTATAGGTAAGAAAACAACATAGGTATTTATTATTGTTATGTTTCATATTATAGATAAGACAAAAAAAATAACATAAATGACATATTATTAGTAATTAAACATAACACTTCGCGATTCGCCATGACTGTTCGCGCTGACGATGTCCGCTCCGCTTGATACTAAAACGCTCACTGAACGCAGAGGCGCTCGTGTGATCGTCAGCGCCGACAGCTACGCGGGGCCGACGCGCGAGGCGTACGGACGCGTAGCTATCAGCGCTGACCACCGTGCGCGCTGATAGCTACGCGTCATCAAAAAACGCTTCCTAAAAGTTCATATATCTCGGCCATCAGCGTTGACGGTGCGCGTGCCGTCGGCGTGAGACTAAAATCAGCCTTAGGATTACTGAAAAAAATGAAGCATTCTTTTTGGGTAAGTGTAATCATAAAAGCAATATTTCCATGTTTTTCTTAATCGAAATATGTGTAATTTATTAAATAAAACAGCAGTAATCCTTAAATCACGAGGAAAGAATTATGAAAGCCACAGATGAAATAGCCACCAGATGTTTGAAGGAATATTTTTATGTCCTTTTGATTTCCCCTATTCAATTTTTGAGAGAGCAATGTACCAGCAATTTATCCCGGAGGTACATTTCCGTATAATTTGCGACGTTTGCTACAATTTTGAACTTATTAGCACTTATTACGTTATCATTCATTAGAATCGCCAGCTAAATGTTTAGGAGAGAATTTAGAACATATGCAAAAGATGCACGCACCTGCTCCCATTTTACGGCTTAATACAGATAATGAACTTGGTTAAATCCGAGGGATTTGAAAATTTCCCATGAAATCTACTCTACCAAACTCTTAACGATGAAACATAAAATTCACTAACTATCTTCCTATAATACACAATTGGTTTCAACTTTCTCAATTACGACTTTAAAACTACTAGTACTTATAGATATTATGAGGTTTCCTCTAAAAGCAAAGTTTGTTCATGAACAGGTACAAATTTCGTATCATTTCCGCTCTTTAGATAAATAAAACTGCACAGTCATTACATTACCTACTGTGAATGTAGAGATGTACTTTTATAAGTATTAAAATTTTTTGATACTTAGGATGTTATTAATACAGACTGTTATATACCCCTTCTCAGCTCTAAAATCTGTAAGGACATAACTGTATTCAAAGAAATTTTAGTATTCCTACTAAATTTAAAAATATTTTAATAGTCTAGAGTAGCAAGTTCGCGCGTTTACTGTTAAAAAATCACCATTTGTCGTATCTCCTCATACATACAGTGTAGAGCGACTTGAATCATCGACGACCAAGCAATTTCCGGACAGCTCGATTCCTTGGTCCCACGAAGAAGTCTCGTTCCATTGTGCGTCTTTTACCGTATTTTCTATGGGGAGCGTTCAGAGAAATTGTTAGGCTTAATATCAACAGCAGAATTCCATCTTTCGTCATCTCGACAGAACTTTGAATCCGTGGAAACAGCTGTATCCCTCGCTACCTCCGAACCGATACGACTTTGCAGTCCTGAAGAAAAGAGCGTATGTTCCTGAATGGCCGGCAACGTGTCTGCAAGACGCTAAGCAAATATCTATGGGCGGTGGTGGTCACTACTAACTAAGCTAGTAAGTTTTCGAACTCCGTTCAATCATAGCCAATTATATTCTAGGTCTAGGTTAAATAAAAAAATCGGCCAGTGAGATGAGACACTACGTGTTCGTACCAACGAGCGGTACGCGCTAATCAATATAAATAATATAGTTGATTGAATGTATTATCACTTCTTGATGGAAGTTCATGTTAACACTTGAATAAGTAAATAAATTGTAATGTACTTTTCCACAAATAATTTATTTTTCACTTTATATGAACTACCGGTTTTGAGTTATCATCATCATCAGGTAAACAAAAAAACATTTTTGTTCACCGTCAGAGAAAATGTTTTAAATTACATATATACTCATGTTATAAAGAGGAAAGGTCTGATTATTTGTTTGTTTGTATGTTTGTTTGCATTGAATCTACTGGAATTCCGTTATTCCAGTATTTGGTACCGTTATTCCAAATTCGAATTGATTCCGAATCTACTGGACCGATTTGATAATTTATCTTACTATTAGAGTACTATATTATTTGTGGTGGTAGGCTATATAACTCGTTCTAAAACATTTTATTACTATGAAACTTCGACAATCTAACCAAAGTTGTGAAGAAAATATCAAAATAAAAATTTTACAGAAATTCACGACAACTAGCTGTCCCGACAGTCGTTGAAGTGTCATTGTTTATGATTTCCTAATCCTGATATTTTCTTCTGATTATATTCGAAGCGGGTCCCAAGATAGTTTGGCTTCCAGAGAGCACATCAAAGGGTAGAAAGTGGTTGCCACTGTCGTTCCTGGCTGGACATGAGTAGCAACGGTGGGATCGAATGGTGGGCCAAGGCCATTAAAAAAATTGAAACTATTAAATGGAAATATTGCAGCGTCTTATCAAATTTTAAACTAAACAATTTAAGGGATCCGGAGATGTAGCCCGATAAGTATAAGGGGACGGAGCCCCACCTGTTATGAAAGATAAAATTAAATAATAATAAAAAGTAATAATAACTATTTATCTCCCATGTATCATCAACAAAATTAATGAAACGATTGGCTTTGCAGCACCATATTACTTTTTATACTGAAAAATGTAATGAGTTCTGGCCCGTATATACATGGTATTTTTTAGGTAACTTAGTTTGGTCGTCATGTTCCGCGTGAGTACTTTCAACCCGACTAAATAGTAAAGAATATGAAAATGGCTCTTTAACAAGTCATATTGACCTTGATGAGCATTGTCCGTTCATATATATATGTCGCATACGTATTTTATTTTCGGTTCACATTGTGTGGGCGTACGTGAGTAATGTGCCAAATGACTCTTGACTTGACACAGAAATAAATAACAAAATTATCAGAATACAAATAAGGAAAACGAAGAGACAGTCCGTGACGTCCGCGTGGTAGCAGTGCGTAATAAAAAGGGTGTCGTGCCCCACGTCTGACTTCACGGCTCGGCCCAGACGCATCGAAGTGAAGTTAACGCCGATAGACGCCTCTTCCGCTTTAACAATAAATGACCGGATACGACACGGCCATCCTGCATTGATACACGCCCTCGTGTGTTAATCTGTATCACGAGAACACAATTCCGCTCGGCAATACCTTTATCAATTTATGGGGTTGGTATCTAACATAGATAACAATTCAACAAATAAAGAACTACATTAATTCAAACTTTCATTCTATTATTGCCAACATTTTAAGTTTTCTATCAAACTAAATTAAGATATTCACGTGTATGTTGCGATCATTTATCACATACCAAACCCTGAGGTCAGTCAACAGTGACATATATGAATCGTTCTTCGCAATCAGCAATTAAATTGAAACAGATTCACACTTCAAACTTGAAATGCCGAGTCGTGCCTAGACACTACGGTCTTCGGTACTAGGCAAGACCCGGCCACAATACCCAGAGCCACCGTCAACTGCCTACCCACGGACTACTACAAGTAGCAGGAACCAATTTCCAACGGGTTATAGCTAAGGCACTCTGGTGCGGTCTCCGACATAACGACATAGAAACCAGTAAGCATCAAGTTCTCAATATTTCTACCTTCATCTAAGTCAACCGTTATCAGACCAGGAGGCTTTTTTCTTATACGATCGTGCGCATACTTGTAAGTACGATTACTAGTTAATGACTTCAGAACATAACGATCTCCTTCTTTCTTCTAAACTCCAACAATTTGAAATTGACCTGTAAACTTGACATCTAATTTAGTTTGATTTTAATTTTCATTTTCAATTAGAACGAACTCACCGACCGAAAATCTACATACAATAGCCTTCGTTTTACCAAAACTAAAAGCCAGACTTCGTAAGGACTGCTCAACACTGTCTGAAGTCACCAAAATATCGTCTACGTAAACAATGACGTATTTGTGTGCGAGATTACCTCACGCCGGAAAAAAGAGATGGCATTCCATAAACTGAAGAGCATGGTTAAAAATTCATTCATTCATTCACATCGGTCTTAATGAATGCGGTACGCTCAATTGAATTTGTCAACTTTAAGTCACAGTCCAACTTTCTGAAATAATTAGCACTATGTAATATATATATTTGGTCAGATATTAAAGGTAAAGGGAAACGATCCGGAACAGTATTTGAATTCAGCTCTCTGTAGTCAATGTACATGCGGTCTGATCCATCATGTTTCTTGACTAACAGCGCTGGGCTGGCAATAGGAGAACTACTTGGCCTTATAATATTTACACTCTCAACTCTTCAGCTACATCTCGCAAAACCTGACGCTCACGTGAAGATGATTTATAATAGGATCGCCTCTGTATAGTGCGAGTAGAATCAATTAACCTAATCTATAACTCACCAGTAACTACTGGTGGACACGAGTAGTCGGGAAACCATTAAAAAAGTATAAATATTGTTTTAAAATATCAACTAATGAATGTTGCTTATTTGATGGGATATCACTGTTAATATAATCAAAATCGATTGCTGATAAGTTAACATCTATCGTCGTATGTGTGTAGTCTCTTGTAGAACGTTGTCAGTGGCCGATCGTTGTCGGGAGCTTGACGACGTAGTGTTTGTCGGTGGCGGCTTCTTGACATCCGCTAGCTTCTTTCGGCACTCTACTTGTCAGTGTACCAGTTTACCACAGTAGTGGCACTCGATCCGGCTTAATGATAGTGGTTTTGATCGTCTTAGTCTTCCTGAATCACAACACATGTCGATAGATGCTTTACATTTTCAGGGCAGCTCGACGGCAAGTCAGCCCCCGAAGGGACCGACGCCACCTCCACAGATGAGGTTGTCCTGCACCATGGGATAACCCCACCGACTTTGGAACAGTGCAATGGGGTCGGGTTCCCATTCTCGCCATTTTCCCCGTGCGTAAAAGCGCCGACACAATTTTCTCTTTTGTACCCTCTCCTTATAAGATCGGTACCTACTCCTGCTCTTTAGTCCCCTATTTTTATGGGAGGGGTACTAAGAGCCGATACCTCCTGGGTTCGGTTGGCTTCACCCAAGGTGTCTCTGATCAACCCAGGCTACTGAGCTCCAACGCCACGACAATGCTTGAACCATGGTGGGGAAATAGTTTGTTTCTAAAGTTGCTGTGACCAGATAAAACCGAGCGATGTAACGTAAAATTCTAACCAATGTTTCAAAAATCGATCCCGCACGCATGTAAAAAAATTATATAGATGCCGTCCTCTAGTTGTACTAGACCTGAGTCCGGGTCCTGAAATTCATCAACTAAATTTTATTCTGTGGCGTCTATCGATTTAAATAATCCTGTAATCTTCTGTCGGTCTTTTGATCTTAAGGAGTTTCGATGAGAGAGCTTTTTGAGTTACAATACATAGCTTCCCGGCGTCGAATTTCTATATCAACTGGTAAAACTCCGACAAAAACTGGTAAGACCTCCATACACGGTCCGGTAGGCTTTTCTTAAAAATATTAAAGCTGGTCTTTGATTCTGCAACATTTGTACGCCACGCCGCGCCCAATGTAGCCCTTTCTGCTCACACTGGTAGCCCGTAGCATATGCTACACAGATAAGTCGCGTTGTTTATAATGTACAAAGTATTAAATGACAGACCCCACGTTGATGTCAATATGTTGGTAAAATCGTAGAAATTTTGTTTGATTCTTTCTCCGATTTGTAGGATGTGTTCTAAGAAAGTGAATTTATTGTCTCTAATGTAATTTACCTGTGATAACGGGAACTATGCCCCAACTGCCGCTGTTGATGTGACCCTTCACTCATAGCATTACCAAGTATCAAAAAGAATATGTCGTTGCAATCGTTTCATGGCTTTTGTAGACGACAAGCGGCAGACAAGGGGTTATTATTACATGAATAATATAGCAATTTCAATAAGTTTCGTAAATTATATACCACTTTTGCCTATTGATTTGACAGGGGTTTTATTTAATTGGTTTTGTTTTGGTCGAGTTCTATGCGTCAACACAAAATGGTCATTAAGCTCAATATGTTTTCTGAAGGCACCATTTCCATATCTCTCATCGGGTTCCACATGATAAGATCAGTCACGAAAATAAATTATAGGTTATATGATGCGCTGGGCTAATATCTTAATAAAGAATAATTAAAATCCATTGAGTAGTTTAGAATATTTGTGTTTACATACAGACATACAAAAAGATTGTATATAAATATTGTTTTGTATTCTATTAGTAATTTAGAATAGCTATATATCAATTCTTGGGAAATATATTTAATGTACTGATAAACAAATTTTGATAAAAATTGATGGAAAAAAAATAGATTAGTACTCAAAATATCGTAAGCCGGAGTTTTAGTTAAATAATAGTAATAATATTTTATGTCATATCAAGCTTCGATGATATATATATGGCTCTTCCGTTGTCTTTAACTGTTACCACCTTCACCACGTGGAAGTACTGTCCACTCATGTTATTATAAAGTAGAAAATTAAATTTCTGCTCATTATATATGTCTTACAGTTTAGCTGATCGATCTCGGTTTTACATCAGATATCACGAGATCTTTAATTTTTATATGTCAGCAGAAACTGTTAGATCTTATATTTTGGCGCCTATTCCATATTTCTTATGGTTTGGTCCCATAAAGAGACTGTGATTTCTCGTTTGCCCCCTAACTATATAAAAATAAAAAATATTTTTATTGGTCTATTTTGCATTGATCTTTTAGGGTTATTTCATTATTTAAGCTTTAACTCTACATAAGCCTTCCGAAAGGTTACAAGTATAGCTATTACTCCAGTTATTGGTCCATTGGAGGGAATGAGGAAAGGATGACAACGTATTTTCCTAACATGATGCGGATATTTATGGGCGTCGGTAGTTATAGAAGGCTGCTACTGCTACTTTATCCCTCTATAATATAAAAAATTTAGTGGCTTGACTGCCTTCATAGAAGCGATATTGCTCATAAATACCTAGATCTAGATTTACTACAGAGTGTAATGCTTGCTTTATAATCTTTCTTTCTACATTGGTTTTAATAACGAGTATAAATTATTTTGCATGAGACCTTCAAGAAAATCCCATAAAACGAAGTGAACGAGGCATCGATTTTCTGAGGGTCTTATGTGAGAATTGACGATGTCGTGTAGCAAGTCACCGTATAGCGAGTGCTATTTTGTTTTAGTGATATTAGTTTTATAAATTTAGTAAATTGTAAATGATCGTGATGTACATCAATAAGGTACAATTATTATTTTCTTCATACTTATATAGGTATTGTGATACAGTATAATAAAAATTTTGTAGACACTACGTGTACAAAGATATTCTAAATAATAAATCACTTTCATTAATTTTAGAGGAACCCGCTCATCACGCTGAGGTTCTTTATCAAAGTTACTTTAGGCTTCCATTCTGTTCGAGAACTAAAATGTCTGCAGAGAGAATAGACTTGCCAGGTGTAACGTTAGAAAAGAATAAAAAATAAGTGAGAAACCTAAGTAAAGTAGAGGGTAGTCACAAAGTCAAGAAGCAATTTTAGTGTGCTCGTACTTTATATTCGTTTTAAGTAATTAAATTCATTGATCTTTTAAATAAATTATGTGTTAAGTGTACGTGGAACTCACATTTATCCGATTATTAATCAAATTTCCTATCAAGTTTAACAAGATCGCTATTTTTTGTATTTTCTTTCATCAAATCTACAATGGATACAACCTAGAAGCTTTGGGCAAGTTATTCGAAACCCGTATGCAGGAATATGACACAAAATTACAAAAAGTTGCAGCAGGTTCAACGCAGCATCTAGATATTGTTTCATTAACCATCGACTTTAATGAGTTTAAGGCAATGATATGGCAGCTATTTAAAAATATAAAATCACAAATAGAATCACTGAAACTAGGGTTAGATTGGCATGAGACTACCATGAGAAGGAAAGTCGTCCTCTTCCATGGCATTCAGGAAACTCAAAATTGAAATCTTCCCGATGTCATATTCAAGGTAATTTCCGACCAGATGAAATTGCATAGTGTTCATAAGAGTAGTCTTCAAGTGTGTCATCGTCTTGGAATAACATCTCAAGATAAAGCGAGACCTCTGTTGGTTCGTTTCTCTGATCTTGAGTCTAGGCAAGAAGTATGGGATGCTAAGACATGGCTGAAAGGATCCGGTATAACAATCTCAGAGTTTCTAACTAAAACACGACATCCGATTTTCTCATCAGCTCGAAGCCACTTTGGAGTCATAAACTGCTGGACTGCAGAAGGTAAAATAGTAATAATTCTTCCTGATAAATCTCGACGAAAAATTGAATCCATGGTATCTTTACAAGAGACAATCTCTAAGTTCCCGGTCAGCGTCAAGATCAGTGCCCTTTAGTTGTAAGTGGAGTAAGTGGAGCTAAAACTGCAAAATCCTCTCGATCAAATCGTCGACGACAGTGATAGTGATCATGAATAATTGTGTATTAAGTCCTTTAAACTTGCACGTATTAAGTCAATACGTCACTGTACTTGTAAAGTTCTTTACTTTAATGTTTATCTTTATGTCGGTATTTACATTATAAAAGTGGTAGGTAAATATTTTATTTAACAATAAGCCGGTGTTTTAAAATTGTTAAAATTTAGTTTCAAACATGTCAATCAGTATCGATAGACTTTTTTTTTGTTGTCGAAACTGTAATTGACAGTGACAGATGACAGTTTCATTTGATTTACTAAGAGACAGTTGAGAAACATTTAAACTTTTGCCACTCTAAATTTATTTTGTTAAGTAATTGTAGTAACGAATTTATATCTTAAGTTAATCTAGTATTTTGTCGTCGTCGTTTTTTTCTTTTTTTTTTTTGTATATTGTTCTCCTGTTGCAGCAAGGGTTACTAGAAAACTGTTAACTTTTGTTCGATTTTATATTGTTTAGGAATGGTGAGTTTCACAATTATTTAGGTGGAATTTACATTAATATTTTGTGTATTTCTATTTGTAGGTAAGAATACTTGAAAGATCGTAATATATTTCAATTAGGTAACCTCTTAAACTATAATATTTATATATTTGTATTAGTTGCTATATAATATTTCAGTTAAATAGAATAGGAATATCTACAAACATTTATATATGAAACATACTTATTGAATATGTATGCAAGTATCAATGATAATTTAGATGATAGTATTTCCTCCTGCTCATCGTTCAACAATTTTGGAAGTGCAAATAGTGTATCTACTTCTTATTCTCTTACTTTGAGTGACCAGCTATCGTCTGTGTACTACAGTTATCGCAGTAACTTCAATGTTGTACATATAAATGCGCAAAGTGTTTTCAGTCACTATTCCGATATGTTATCATCTTTTAACAGCGTTGATACCGATGCAATTTTAATTTCAGAGTCACTTTTAAAACCACCTCTTTTGTCTACACAATATGCATTACCAG
Organism: Eumaeus atala; assembly: GCA_017140195.1. Taxonomy (NCBI): domain Eukaryota; kingdom Metazoa; phylum Arthropoda; class Insecta; order Lepidoptera; family Lycaenidae; genus Eumaeus; species Eumaeus atala. Next base: position 122,163 of record JAFELO010001932.1, read on the forward strand.
AATATGTACTTATACGCAATGACAGGATTGGCAAAGGTGGTGGCGGGGTATCAATATACCTTCGCTCCGATATTCAGTTTAAGATTGTCAACCAGTCTCCTTCACATTTTACTGAATCTGCTCAATATCTTGCTATTGAACCATCTTTACACTACAATAAACTGTTACTTATCATTTTTTATAGTCCCAATCTAAACGTTAACTACTTCGATGCCTTTGACAATTTACTGAGTAATCTATGCATATCATATCAACATATCATCATGACGGGAGATTTTAACACTTTAAAAAATAATTTTCGTGCTCGTAAACTTCAATCTTTACTATCTTCTTTCAATCTTCACATCATACCTACTTCTACTACTCATCGCTTTAATAACTGTGCGCCTTTTTTATTAGATTTAATGGTCGTATCATCTACTAATAATGTTTCTATACATGGCCAGATTGCTACCTCCTTCTCATATCACGATTTGATATATCTTTCCTATCGCATTCGGACCCCAAAACATAAACCACAAATTACCTTATTGCGTACATATAACAAAATTAATCAGAAGGCCCAGGAAAGTGATGTCAAAAATGTGGATTGGTCTGATTTGCTGGGTTGTGATGATGTCAATGGGAAGGTGGAAATATTTAATAAGAAAATTTTAGATTTGTACAACATCCATGCTCTACTTAAAAAATTAAAATCAAATGCAATCCAGCCCCATGGCTATCAGACACTATTAAGGAGTGCATGGCATCTAGGGATCGGGCCAAAAGGAAATATAAGCGTTTTCAATCTGAAAGCAATCTACTAAATTTCAAATTGCTGCGTAATCGTTCTAATCATATGTGCCGAAACGCCAAACGCCAGTATTTTCATGATTCCCTCCAAGGTCGCAAGGCTACTGATGTCTGGAGATTTCTCAAATCTGTAGGCATTGGTAAGACTCCCATACTATCACCTAATGATTTTGACTTAGATGCTCTTAACAATTTATTTTCACAACCTCCTGCAAAATTGTGCCCCAACGTAACAGATAAAACCTTAAAGTATTTGTCGGATTTACCAATAACCAATTCGTCCTTTTACATTACTCCTATAACAGACGCAGAAAGGGGCAGTTCTATCCATTTAGTCACAGGCTGTTGGATTTGACAAACGGTCTCTGAAGATGATTTTATTAATTCTACTGTTCTTGGCCATATCTTTAACTTCTCACTATCCTCGGGAACCTTCCCACATACACCCACATACATTCTTCCCTATCCAGTTTTCGTCCTATATATATATATATATATATATATATATATATAT
>JAFELO010001932.1:123495-173552 GCA_017140195.1 Eumaeus atala
ATATATATATATATATATATACTGCCTATTCTGTCTAAAGTTTTTGAGCACATTGTCCATAAACAGTTTTCTACCTTCTTGTACTCTAACAGCCTTGTCGATTCATTTCATTCCGGTTTTTCTCTCAAATTTTTCTCCCTTTACCAACAAAAATTACTCTTGCACTGTCTCTAATACAGCCAATTATTGACTACGCTGACAGTTGCTGCCTGGACGCCACTAAGGAACTAGTTGATAAGCTGGAGCGCCTTCAAAATTTATCTTTGCGTTTTATCTTTGGCCTAAAGAAATACGATCACGTCACTCACCTTCGTAAGAAATTACAATGACTGCCAATCCGTCATTGATGATATTTTCGAATGCTGTACTTTCTATGTATGTATGTATGTATGTATATGTGTTATATAATGTTTGTATTGCTAAATGTATATTACCTTTTTAAGTTACTGTAAAATGTACACACCTTGATTGCGTATAAGTTTTCCATCAACAGGGCCATAGGAAGAAATTTCATCATGGAATTAGTAGCTCCTATGTACTAGATTTCTCTTATCTGTGAATTTAAAATGTGTTTTGTTTTGTGTACATAAATTATTAAATAAATAAATAATAAGTAAGACGTTAAATATTTAAATTCAAAATGGGACTCCGCCACGTTGAGAACACGAAGACAAATTATGATCAATAAACTGGTACGTTCTGAATTGCCTACTAGAGATATGAATAACATTAGTATGGTAATTTTTTCAGGAAACTGTGAAACGTGTTTGTAGATGGACGTGGAGATTTAGTAAGTTAGGCGATATAAAAAAGGATATGATAAAAATTATGATGATGAAATGATAATTTTAATAAAATTCTCAGTTAACATTTAGTAAAAACCAGAAATAATTATCTAATGGTTTATAAAAAAGTACCTTCACGCCTTATCCTCGAAGAGGTAGGCAGAGGTGTGCTGGTACATTCACAACTCGTAAGTCTCGTAGATATATAAGAACATCCAAGATGAGCCAAGATACTGAGGCCCATGATGTCATAGGTGCCAAGCCTAAAGCCACTTCGGGCACATTACAATCCCGTACAATGTAATGCGTGCTCAGAATAATCTGACAAACATTTAATAACAGTTGCCCGACCTGGGGATCGAACCCAGGACCTCACGCTGCTAACGGTCTTAATAGGCGACACCCGCACCATTACACCACTGATGCGATTATATAATAGTTTATTCATTATATAATTTATAGCATATGCACAGTAGTAGCTCTATTGCGCATATATTAGCACAAAGTATATACAGAAGGAAAATAGGCGTAAGTATTCAAGTAGACGATATGTAAGACAACGTTGACATACGAGCCAGATGTAGTGCCATACATTGCAGCCGAATGGGGCTGGCACGACCGAGGAAATACGTCTCGCTAACATCGCCATAACGTGACGGCTATGCTGTCGCTTTCCGGCGTTATAGAGTAGCCATTTGAGTAGAAGAGGGCAACGAATATGTACCATGCGGATGTATATGGGCGTCGATAGTCCTAAAGGCACCAATTGCTCTTTTCCCCCTTATACTATAAAAAATATATGAGCATGAATTACCTCCTTGGTGTTGATGCTACTTTAAAGAAGCAATTATCCATTGCAAAAATGTTTTCAATAAAATTTATATATTAACGTAATAAAGGTGAAGAGTTTGTTTGGACTTCCAAGTCGGATTTAAGAAAAAATATTTTAGTACATGATAACTAAGTAGTAATAACATTATATGATAACATTCATAAGGATGGTAATGGGCTGTCTACCACGATGCTATGACTAATATTCATCATAATCATAATCAGCCGAATAACGTCCGATGATGTACATAGGCCTCCCCATAGAGCGCCATAGGTCACGATCACGTCCACTTGGATTTAGCAGTACCCCGCCACCATAACCAAGTCGTCAGTCCACCGGGCAGGGCCGTCCAAAACTCCTTCCAATATTGCAGTAGTTAACTGGGTGAAACTGCTAGTTATTACAACATTACTTTAAATAAAACAGCCGTAAACACTCGAGTGCTTAAAACATATTTGAAGGTACTCAGTGTTATTTGTCATGACGAATCTTAACACACTTTAAAATTTACAACTACGCCATACAGGCAGTTGCAGGGAACAGAAAAGACGACATACATACATGCCAACATATGGTAGGGTAACCGGTCTATAAATATTGCTTAGTATCTTACCTCGTCTCCTGTCTGTTAATGTTGATAGCTCTTAAACAGTGCTGGAATTAGTGTCCAGCGTAACAAACAAAGCGACATACCATTGTCACAGCTGGCTATTTACTTGTTGTCTCGTGTTAATCATAAGGAATTAGACGGAGGAATGCTTCTCTTCAGGAAGACGTCCGAATATTAGTTTTTAAATACATACCGACAGATATTCTGAAAATTTTGTTTCATACAAAAGTTTATATACATGGAAGAATTTTCCAATTTGAGAGCTATGCAGCACAACAGTGTCTCTTAATTATCTCTGTATCTGTAATTTATTTTACTTGTACAGGTACACTTTTTTACTGATTACTTTTTTAGATCACTTAGTTCTTGTTAAAAAAAAAGATTTGTTTTATAAACAAACCAATGTCGCGATTATCCGCCGGTAATATATTTTAAAAAAGCACAAAAAAGTTAACTTGAGCTCGTGTAATTATATAAAAAGGCGCTATACATAAAATCGTTAGTCTTGCGCCATATATTTATGATATATAGTAATGATAATAATAATATAATTGATCGAGGTATATGTTCAACAGTGGACGTCACCCAGCTTATGATTATGATGATGACTAATACAGTTCCATGTCGCATATAATTTATTTTATTTCTTAAAGAAACTTGTAACAAGTATACACAGTAAGGGTATATCAGAAGTTATCACCGGTAAGTGTTTAGATATAACATTATGGCACCGAGTGTCCCTTGGCATAAGGGACACCCAGATGCTACTTCAGAAATGTTGCAAACACTTCTGAATTGCGACTGCATTTGGTTTCACGTAGTTCAAATACGTTTTACCCACTTTGATCTTTCATTTATAAGTGATAGTGAAACTATAGATAACATGTAATGGAAGCAGCATTAAAGTTCAAATGAGTATCAAAATCTTCACAAACTATAATTTTAGTGACAAATTTTAAATGTATCACCGTTTTATTTTCTACAGTCTTCCAAATTGTAATGGCAATCTGGAAGCAATACTAACTAAACCCCTACGGGAGCCTTCAGCCGCTACTAAGTCAGGGTCTCGGATCTGCGGGCAACGGGGCTCCAGCGACAGGCTGGAGGGTCCTGTTGCCTGTAGATCCCATTCGTCGTCTGCGGGGGGAGGCCGCATCGACAGCCTCCTCGGCAATGCCTTATTTCGCGCAGTGAGACGTTCCGCCCAAAGCGGAGCACCGTACGTCGCCATACTCCGACAGACACCAGAGTACAGCTGCCTGATGGCGGCGCTGGGTCCACCGAGGTGCGGCAGGAGTCTGCCCATCACACTCACCGCCTTCACTCCCACAGTAGCGAATTGTGAGCCGAAGGTCGACCCTCCGTCAAGGGAGAGCCCCAAATATTTTTCATTTCCAGTGACTTATATTGCATTTATTATCTTCAGGTAGTAATGGTGATCCACAGCTAGAGAACAAAGAATTTTTTTTTTTTTTGGTTGAAATGAATCTTAGCACTGCCACTGGACCTGGGAGGGATCCGAAGGGTTTGTGGGGCAAGCGGCTTTACCAAATACCCACTAAAACCCCGCGGATGCGATGGCATCGGCCGCCTATACTGAGATACCACGGATCGGCGACTGGCCAGCCCCTCCTGAAGGAGCGGTCTCCTCCAAAAGGATGCTAATCCGATAACCTAGATAAGCCCCCTCCACCGTCAGGAACAAGAAAAGGGTCAGGTTCCTATCTCGAGCCAGGGTCCCATCTAGGGAGGCGGCATAAGTTGCGCGTACCGCCCTTGTCGCAGTCCCAACCGCCCTCTGCGGTACGGACTATTACGGACCATCTCCTCTTCTCTGGCCCGCTTCGCGGTCTCCCTCTGGGTCATGACCGTCTCACAGAAAGAGGTCATCGCCTCACAGAACTCGTTGCTCTCGAGCTTTGAGTGGATCACATTCGAGAGAGAGAGAAGTCGAATCCTCCCAGCGCCGCTGCTCGGTCGTAGCGCTGTACGGCCCATCTAGGGCACACCTCCAGAGTGTGCCGGGCCGTGTCCTCAGAGCGCCATACCCATTGCCGAGTGCTTCCGATACCTGCCGGATCCGACACAGGTACGCACCGAAGAATCCATGCCCAGTGAGCACCTGTATCATGCGGAACATGAGGGGTTTGCGTTTTCGGCACATCCGCTGCTCTAGAGTTTTGGCAAGCACTTCCGTCAACAGCTCTCACAAGAGTTGTTGCCATCACACTCACACAGGAGACGTTACGGTACCCCCGCATAGCCCTGACTGCTATAGACTGCTGTGCTTTGTATAGATGAGGCTTGTTGACCCTCCTTCGAGGGTGAGTCCAAGGTACTTATTGTCGGACTCACCCTCACTCCCTCCTTCACCGATACGGAGATGTGCTCCCGGGGGAGTTCTTTTTCTACCATTTCCACGGAAAAAAGGGATTTTTCTCTCTGAAACGTACTCGAAACATCCATCCCGGGGAGATGGCGACTCGGCAGAATCCAGTCGTATCCGATGTCTCACAGGATTGGGATTAGTCGGTGTTAATTCCAATCCCGTGGATTGGGACTAGTACCGACAAGACAAGACAAGTAGTAGCAGTAATTATGTGGGATCAGTATCCCTGTTGGACTCCGCACGCAACTATCCTCCTCACCTATGATCTCCTCTGGTCCTCAAACACCACCACCCTATCGGAGAGATGCGCACCCAACGGTCTTCTCAAGTATGGAGGCACCCGAGAATATTTGAGAGTATAGTGCTATGGGTTAGACTTTTGAAGGCGTCGGCGATGTCCAGTGATACCACCGCCACCACCACCTTCCCCTCTCGCACCGCGTCCTCCGTCATCAAACGAAGACGCCTTAGTGCATCGTCGGTGGACCGTCTGGCTCTGAACCCATATTGGAACTGTGAAAGCCCTGGTCCCAAGCCATCCTCCAAATGCTGAACAAGGCGGGCTGCCATCACTCTTTCAAGGGCTTTCCTTACCTCATTCAGCAGCAAAATGATCCGATCGGCCGATGACGTATCCGGTGGTAGGCCTCCTTTTGGTAATCGGCTGTTTTGTCCACCTCTTGTACCTCCATTGAAGGCAAGCTCCAAGGGCTCACGATGCCTCTTCAGCCAATTCCCGGTTAAACTTAGTAAGTGCCCAGCGCGGGAATTGGCATTTCCCCTGGAATAAGCGCAATGTCGGCGCCACGCTCACGGATGACACCACGAACCTAAAGTAACGATGGTCCGAGACTATCTCCGTCTACTCATCTACCCTCCATCTCTTCGACTTACGTGTGACGGCAGGCGTAGCGAACTACTGACCCACTAATCCAACGCACACAGGTCTAAATCGCCCCCCATTCAGAAGGGACAGTCCGGCAGCTAGTGCCCATCCTTCTACCTCCAGTACCTTGAGTTAAGTGACCGGGTTGGCTCAAGTCGTATACTTGGCATTGAAACCACCGGCCTCAACATACTCAAAAGCTGCCCGACTATGGATCCCAGAGCGTTGAGAAATCGCTCGTGGGCCGACATCGAATTCTGGTTGGGAGTGAACTTATGCTTGCACACACAATTGTGCTCTATAATATGCCCAGCAGAGTTAGCTTTAGAGAGATAGTCCACATGGCTGAAATTTGGCTAGAATTATACTATTATTATTATATTATGGCGTTCAACGTGTTTTTGTACTGAAATTATTTACTTAGGTGTTAAAATACTAGGTTTAAATTTAAATCAGGTAAAAAGCAAATTTTGACATTAAATTTAAGGTAAGAGTTAGCTAACAGGCTACATAGCTTATCGAGCGATGAAAATCTAAATGTGCTTATTACATAATTTTTTAAAAAGAATTTATGAACAAGAAAAAGAGTACCTTGACGCCTGTTATCCCCGAAGAAGTAGGCAGAGGATCTAGTAGATATATTAGAACTCCCACAATTAGCCAAGGTACTGAGGCCCGTCCCCACCATGGTTCAGGCCTTGTCTTGGCGGTGGGCCTAAGTAGCCTGGGGCGAACCCAGGCGAAGCCAATTGAACCGAGGGAGATCTTTGCACCCCTTGTAGGAAGAGGTGGCTCAAAGACCAGGAGGAGGAATCGCTCTCGGTACCCCTCTTATAAGAAGAGGTGACCTAAGAGCAGCAGGAGGTGGCGCTTTAGCGCACCCGCGAGGATGGGAACCTCACCCTATTGCACTGTCCCAAAGTCGGTGGGATTGTCATGTTGTGCTGGGCAACCCCATCTGTGGAGGTGGAGTTGCTCCCTTAGGGGCTGACTAGCCGTTGAGGTCCCATGACGATTGTTGTTCCGGGGCACCTCACCAAGGGTGGCACTCACCACTGATGGCACTCACGGTGGTTTTGTGGGTATTCGGCAGTATGATGTGCCTCGAGTCCCACATTGGACCCCACCACCACTTTTTTTTTATAAAACTACTTCAAAATTAGTGTTTTAAATTGCAGTTTCTTTTAATCTTCTTTATGACGCAGCTCATGGTAACAACACCTTCATGGTAACAGAACGGGACACGATATAATTTGATTACGCGTCGCGTCTAGTTTTTTTGTGTATCGTAAGCTTCTAATTAATATTCTATGCAGTTACGCATTTTGAATGAAGTAAAAACTAATGATCCCACCGCTCACTCTGCATCTCTGTCCATATTTTCATCATCAATATATTAATTAAAAATATAAATAAAAGTGTGTCTGATATAAAGTATTAAAAATAACAATAATAAGATGATAAAATAAAGAAAATAAAAGTACCTTCACGTCTGTTATCTCCGAAGAGGTAGGCAGAGGTGTGCTAGTACATCAACAACTATACTCTCCCACGATCAGCCTGGGTACTGAAGCCCATGATGTCATAGGTGGTAGGCCCGTGGCCATTCCGGGCACATTCCAATCCCGGATAATGTAATGCGTGCTCAGAACAATCTGACAAATATTTAATAATAATTGGGGCTGGATAGATAATGAGGAAAGTCAACATTTTAATATAATATGCAAGTACACACAACATAGATTTTATTGTTATAATCGAACACACACTTGGGCACGCACACATACAATGCAAATATAGTCGTGTATTCGTCGGGTCTGAAATCGCTTACGGGCATCGCTGCTGGACTCAAAGCAGATTCAATAAATAAATAAATCTTTAATAATTTTCTTCTATGTTATAAGCAACGATACATTATTTGATGCCACTTTTAAGTGCATAAGCACTTGTGTTAGGAGTTCCCGGTCCTCCATACTACTTGTAACATGTCTTTTTGATAACACATTAATTTATTTGTGTGTTTATGTTTTTTTTAATTTATTTTATACAAATTTTTAATCTTAAAAACTAAAATAATCAAATGAGTTGAATAACTCTAAATCCAATAGCTTACTGCTTGTAATACGCAGATTATTCTTTTTTTTTTTGTTTTCTGTTGGATTACGTCCAAAAGGGTTTGCATGGCTTAGTATGAGTTGGCAAGAGGTAGTGCCATGCTGCATTGCAGCAGAATTGTTCCGGCATGACCGGTGAGTGAGTTAATATGTAAGTGGCCGGTGGTCTATTCAGTGGGAGTAAGAGGAATGGGGGGCAGCGCAACAGCATAGTAATTATGTGCATGTCCATGGGCGTCGGTGATCGTAAAAAGACTCCGATTGCTCGTTGGCCCCCAATATCTAAAACAATATATTGTGTAACAGAATCACTCAATACAGGATTTGGTGTGTTGGCAGGTCAATGTTCCAGTCCTAGAGTTAGGTTTGGCCAAAAGTCGAAAATAAGTCGAGGCCGATAGCTTCATTTTAGTTTTTATCCTACATTTATTTTACCCCATGTATAATCTTCTAAATGTCACCTTAAATCCATACACTAAAGGCATAGCTATAAAAAACATGCATAAAAAAACACACGTGGTTTTCACCTATAAATATAGCAATTTGCGTGGAAGATTTTAAGTGTATAATTTGAGCTTGTTTTGCACGGGCGAAGCCGAGACGGATCACTGGTACATGTATAAAAACATTAGCAATCTGGATCTAACGTCAATAAGTCATGATCGAAATTAAACATTGGCTGCAATGAAAAAAATTTGAATGTTCGTCTATCACTTTGTTATGCACCGGTATCATACATAAGCCGAAAAGTCTGAACACTTATGGTGAGGATGAAGAAGCATTTAAGTCTTAATTTGGGCAGTTTAAAAACAATCCTATATTAATGGTCAGTTCTATACACACATATATATTAATAGAGTTTTAATTCGTTAAAAAGTGCATAGCAGAATCGTTATTACATTGTAATGTTATGTTACAACTACTTGTAAATATGTTTAAAATATTTTTCAACAATTAAGATTAAAAAGCTTTAAAAAAGATTAAACATGTTTTTTATAAAGAGCCGTAAAACTTTGGAACGTTCCTAAATCACCATGGCCTGTCAGCGTCTTTGTCAGACTAAAGGACTGAAAGCCTAAACTCTAAATTGGAACCGAAGTCCTAGATTTTATATGAATCGGGCGCGAAATCGGTGCCTCTAGACGACTCCTGATGCCCATAGACATCCGCATAATTAGCCATGCAGAAGAATTGCTCTCTTTTGCTATTCCCCTCCAATGAGCCTTCGACTACTCCCAAACCGCACGAAAAGCGAGAGCATAGCAGTCTCATTACGGTGGTACCATGTGAGCGAGAGGAATCTCTCAGATCATAACAGCCCAATTCGGCTGTGGTCCACGACCTCTTACTAGAAATAAATTATTTAATATTATTTATCAACATCATACCAAAAACTATTTTTAGCCGGGTCTTTGAAAATAAATTAAGTTTCAAACTAATTTTCAACTCGTATTTTACCTTTTCGTAATTGAACATCTGGGTAACATTTTATGTTAAATTGAATTTGCTTCTATTGAACTAACCTACTCGTTTATAATAATCATAATAATGCCGTGCCAGCCGAATTTCGGTCGCAGCGGCCATCTCTCTAGATACTAACCAACTGCACAAGACATATGTAAACAAGTGTGTGCGAACACAAAAGTGCAATCCCTGTTCCCTCATTCTCCTATTTTCATGGGGTGGTAATCCAACACGGCTAGAGAGACATGGGGAGCAGGACGGCTTAACGCACTCTCCGAGGCAAAGGGTTGTAAGCCCGCCAGCTTCCCGACTTCGGACAGCTATTGTTGAACTTACGATAACACAAATGTTGTCAATGCTTTGTCCTATTTCCCTATGTGAAACCAACTTATGGATTTACCTAGAAACCAATTTCAGCCATGACTGCTTGATTCTCCGACTCAAAATGCCGCACGTTTAATGCTATCCAAAAACCCTTAGGGAGTAGTCACAAATCAAGAAAACAAATGTACACGAGCAGTCTGCATGTAACAACAAGCCGCGAGTTATCAAATTTCACGGGATTAAATCAGCGCTGCGTGCAGGAGTGATATTCGTAAAAGATTTCACACTGACCGAATGCGCTATTACATTATTTCCGAAGAGCTAGTTATTATTAATAAGCGATGTAATAAATCTTTAGAGATTTTATATATAACTTTATTATAAAAAAACTAGCCAAGAGCGAGTCGCGGGCGCCTATGAATGGTTCCGAAAATAGCAGCATACCAAAAATACCTATTTTTCTAAATCATGGTTATGTCAAATTCTATAGGATTCTATAAAAGGAGTTCACTTGGGGTTAAAGAGACTATAAGAGGTTTAGTTAGATTTTAGATGCATTTACTTAATTGTTGTCTTTCCACTTTCACAATCATGAACAAAGATTTTATATGTGACAGTTTATGACAATGGTTAGCAATACAGTTTTTAATGAAGTTAGTAAAAAGGTGAGGGTACGAAGTCTTATTTGGGTAGCTGTCCGAGACTTCCGGCTGCAAATTGTACGGTCTTTTATATATTTCCGACTAGCATTTCCTGTGAATATCACACTCAAAGAAACAAACAAACTCTTAAGCTTTAAAGATATTACTTGTATACCTATACAGTACAAGAGTTAACATATCTTTACTCGTAGCTTGCTAACATAATTCATATTCATATGATTCATAGAACAAGGAACCTGCGTAAGTTGTCTAACGGACAGTCTGAACCTTTTGATAGCTCCCGACGCATGTGCACAGCGGTTTTTATGTGTAAGCTAGTAGCTGCTTGACACTGTTTGATCGTACGGCGTTGATGGAAGTAATAGGACGAGATCTCTCGCTTCCGGTGCTCATAACTTCCATGCTCGGTAGTGTAGAGGGATGGTTGGCTATAGCAACCTTCGCTGCGGTAGTTATGACAACAAGGGAGCAGCATGAACGCAGGAGAGAGGTGGAGGCATCTTGCACTCCGAGAAGCCAGATGCGAAGGCTAACGTCTGCTCGCAGCAGCCGCTGTCTGCCAGCCTAAGGAGAAATCATTGGGTGGCGAGGCGGGGTTGAGTCTTCATCCAAAATTTAAGATTCCTAAGTTGATTGATGTGTCTAGTGTTCAGACATATAAGGGTGAACAATTTTGTGAGAGATACAATATCCCCCTGGAGAAGAGCCCAGAAGGGTGCCCGCTGACGGAGCCACGGAAATCTGCTAGTGCGTTCCCGTGGATCCTTCGACAGGCGGAAGAGATGGAACACCACTGGAGGGTCTAGTGCGTAGTCAGTGTAGCTGTGAGTCTCACATAACCGCTTGGCTACCCCGGGTCTACAGAGGTATGCGTAAAAGCATTTCCCCAATGAAAAAAAAAAACAAAGTGCTTGACACTTTAAACACTAAGTAAAACCAACCGGCTCAAAGTGTTTCAATATAATACAATAAAGATTACGTATAAGTGATTTTATATAATAAGGGCAGTGAATAAAATTTAATAACTCTCACAAGAGCTATAGCTTCCAATATACATTTAGCGATTTTAAATAAGCTATTAAAATACTTTCACATTAATATGTTGTAACGGTTGATAAAAAAAAAGTGTAACTAAAAGAGAATCTCACATTTCCCTTATTGAAAATCAATTTATTTCTCTTATTTTTTAAAGAAAGTAGATGCGAAACATACGTATGAACAAATAAACGGCAAATCTTAAGCACCATTATTTATTAATAAGCAATGCGGTGAAAAAAATTCTTATTTCGTTTGATATATATCTAGCCCTAAGCCCGAGGACGAGGGCACGCCGTCATATATCAACAAAGGACTTCTTTTCATCTCCCAAGTCCCTATTTATTCACATTTATTTCAAAGATATTTCTCCACCCTAATTTCCATCGTGAACCATTTCTGCATTCAGCTGATTTGTACTTTCCCTTAGTAGAAACAAAGGGCAAGAGATATTTCAAGTTTGTCAAAGGCGGACATTCATAAATTTCGAAAACAGTAGCAATTGTCTAAGTAAACAAATGTGATTGTATTTATTTTATGGGACACAATAAAATGTAATCTTTCTCAAAATGTTAAAATTTTGTTTATTACAATCTGGCTTACACGTACTGAAACTGAGCTGGTGGACTTCGTTTGCGTAGTTCTTCGTTTTGGAAAACATAAATTTCTCTCTCTGAAGTTTCTACATTAGATGTTCCAGTTTTCAAAACAAACTATAGCCTACACCGCCCATGCTTACTAGCTACACATCAAAAAAGGACCGTTAGCCGCGTGGGATCCTGGTTTCGATCCCCAGGTCGGGCAATGTTATTAAATGTTTCTCAGATTACTCTGAGGACGCATTACATTGGTTGATGTACTAGCACACCTCTGCCTACCTCTTCGGGGATAACAGACGTGAAGGTACTTTTTTTTCCTTTTTTATCATCTTATTATTATTATTATTTTTTAAACTTTATTCAGACACACTTTTATTAAAAAAATTAATCAATATATTAATAATGATAATATATACAGAGATGCAGAGAGAACGGTGGGATCATTACTTATTACTTCATTCAAAATGCGTAACTGCATAGAATATTAATTGGGAGTTTATGATACACAAAAAAACTAGACGCGTAATTAAATAATATCGTGCCCCGTTCTGTTACCATGAAGGTGTTGTTAACACCACAGTCATGATACTATACACGTCAAAATAGAACTTTTAAATTTTTCTTCAATCTGCTAAAGATTAACATCAAAACGTGTCTCTGAATGAGCTGCGTCATAAACAAGATTAAAAGAAACTGCAATTTAAAACAATTATGTTGAAGTAGTTTTATAAAAAACAAATACTTTTCAAGTGCAATCGTCAACACCGCGACAAGGCGCAGCTCAACAAACAGTCGCCCAGTTTGTTGAGCGCGATGGCGAGCGCGTGCAAGCATTTAGTTACAAGTCCTGTGGTAATTGGTAAATCGCATATTTTTAGTGCACTACTACATACATCATTGTCATCAACTTATTTAATAAGAAATAGGACTATTTTATAAATTTAATATATTTAGTGAAATCGGAGCCTTTTAATGACTACTGTCGCCCATAGACATTATTGTCATGCAGTTGCGTTGCCCTCAACACCGCTCCCAATTAATATTCTATGCAGTTACGCATTTTGAATGAAGTAAACCTGTATACTATAAAGTGACATTTGCGATTTATCATAACTCCTGAATAATTTTCTGATTGATCTACCAACTCATAGCTAAAATAACTAGATTAATCACGCTATAACTTAATATTAATTTATGTTTGTTATCGTAGGTATCCGAAAAGAGTACAAAAAAAAATCACCTCTGAATGTGAAATAAGGGATGAAAGTTAGTATAAATAGTTACATGCTTTTCATTATTTTATAACTTGCTAGCAGTCAATTCCGGCTTTGCACGGACATTTCACGAAAATGGCATATATTAATTTACGTAAAATCATAATAATTAGGATTCAATGTCATGGTAATGACAGCAAGTTAAATTTGTGACCGAAACAACGTCTGTAGGGACAGCTCATTCCCAATAATTTATGCAGCGCAATAAGAAAGAAACTTTAATATTTTTTTTCTCAACTTTGGTTACTTTAACATTTGGTGTCATGATGATCAAAACGTTTTAGAAAACGTTATACAGCTTATGTGCATCACGGATAACGCAGTATTCTAATATTATTGTGTTAGCCTTTTCACTGAATTTAATGCAAACAAACATAAAATCAAGTAAACAAACAAATAATAAAATGTTTTCTCTTTATAGTATTATAGTATGAAGTATAGATAAGCCAAACGTAACTCGTATAACGTCACTTGACGCCAGTTTAAATGAGAGAGGGCTTCTTATATTGAACTTCTTGGCGGCATAATAATTATAATATCTGTGGACTTATCACACCAAGTTAGCCAAGCCTGTGATACGTTTTGGAAGGACTTGTGTTACGAATACTGGACAACGGAAATATATTGTCCGTATAAAAATGTGTATTTAAATTATTAATTTCTGTTAAATAGTTATCTGCTTTATAAAAACAAACTAAAATCATTTTTGCAAGATGAGAAGGGAAGTTTTTGCAAATGTTAAGTTTATGTACAATCGTTCGAAATCGTTTATCTTGCCATTACTGTAAATCAAAAATACACGCGGAATAATTCTACAACAAAATTGTGTGGAGTTCATACGATGTCGCTAGGCATTAAAAGGCTCGAAGACCATATTACAAATGAAACAATGTTACCAAACTTTATATAAAAACTTTTGTTGCTTTAATTCTCGTGATTTTGTCCAAAAAATATAATTAAATCAACATTTACCGGAAATAAATCACAATATTCGAAGCACATTTTAATAAATACCATTCAAAAATTCCTTAAACACACTTTCATTAAGTTTATCTGTTGCGAAACTTTAACGTAAAATTACATCTTTCCCGCCAATATTAAATTTTCCTTGTCTTCGTAATTTATGGCAAGTTCTCCATAGATTATTAACAGCTTTACATAGCCATTGGTTTATGAATTTTGACAATTATTCAACTACTTAATTTTGGTGAGCGGTCTCTGAAAGCATTTTATTTCGGAGAGGCTTTATTGAAAATTTTAATATGGAAATGACAAAGCTTTTCCGAAATTAATTAACCCAATTACAATTTGCACGGTATTTAAAATAATTAAGCTTAAGATTCGCAAAAGCAGCTGACAATCTGGATTCGAATCCCGGGTCGGACCATACAAAAAGTGCTATGAGGATTTCTAAAATCCTAATAAGTGTGCGGAGTTAGGAAGTTGTCTGTCACACCACGTGCCTCGGAGAGCATGTTAAGCCGTCGGTTCTGCGCCCGATTCTTCTTCGGTCGAGTTGGATATCCGTCTCATGGGAATAGGAGAATGAGAGAGCGGAAATAGGGAGCGTACTTGTGTCTGTGCATACACTTGTGCACTTATAACATGTCACGCGCAATCTGGCTCCTCTCAATAGAGATGACCGCTGTTGTTGATATTCGGCTAAGACGACATTATTACGATTATACGTTTTTATGTAATAAAAATCTTAAATTCACTAATTTAAGATTTTTATTTTTAATTTCAAATTTACTCTCACTTTAATTCTCAAATTTAGTTTCTCAAAGATTTTTATTTTATTAATAATTACATTAAATATATTTCATTTGTCTGGCATCTTCTCTAACTAAAGTCCTTAATGTTTTACTTAGCATAAAGTTAAACTAACGGGGTGTGATAAGTCCTCTGATAATTATAGTACAATAGTACTGTAAAGAGTGTCTATATTTATACTTATCTCTTGAGTTCATATACCACAATTAAAATTTTAACATTTAATACTGAAAATTGTTTTGAAATTTTTCAACTAATTAGCTGGTGTCCGCAACTTCGTTGGCGTAGACTTTGGACCAGCTAGTATTAATAATAATTAAAATAATATCAAGCGTCAATGATAACAATCCGTCACGCGTCTATTAAAATTGGGTTCAGCTATTACCGCCTTCACCGCGTGGAAGTGTAGCTAGCTCATGTTACTATAAAAAACTCTTACCAAGGCTTTTAAAACAAAGCCTCGATGGGGTTCTAACGTTTAGCTACCAAGTATCAATATTTTCTTCTGAACTAGTTCCACGTCATAATAAATTTACATTGTCAACCCATATACACATTCATGTATAAATTCAGCTCAATTATTAACTGGGAAGTAGATCAATTTAGAATTAACTAGCACAAAAATATTATGTGTCCATGCGTGCGTCATCCCTTTTCTTTCTATACTCCAAGTTTGGATCATTCTCAGGTGAGTCTACTTGATAGTAGTTGTAGGCTACTTGTAGATTTATATTCATGTCAAACTCAATTCTTAGGTTTAATTAACAGAAAACAAAAAGCTATTTTTCGTCGTCGTATATGTCGTTTGAACAACCTTACCTCTCATTTACTAAGTTTCGATTAAACTGTTGCATGGAAAACAAAATTAAAAAGTCAAACATTCTGTGCGCGGTTTCAAATGATGCCGCAACACATAAAGATAATACAAAATAAAATGTTCTAATTCTAGAGGAGATTTTTTGCGACTAGGAATAGATAAATCTTTCCTATTAAATCTTGGACAGTTGTTTAACTTTTTTTTTCATATTTTTTCTTTTCATATTTAATGTTTACTCTGTTCTCAAAGCCGTCTTTTTGTCTCCATTGAAAATAAAGAAACTATGACAACTGTATATAACTTGCTAATTGTACAACATTTATTGCTAACTGTTTATTGTTTATGTTTTATATTGGCAGGTACGATCTGGTAAGGATCCAGGTCCTCTCCAGGTCGTGATGTCTTATCTCAGCGTACACAACAAAAGTAACAACGTCTTTTTCATTGTGTTTCAAAGGGCCTAATGTGAGGAAAGTAGTAGTTTGTTCGAGGTAGTGTCATACTGCTTTGCAGCGGATTTTTGCTGGCACCACCGGGGAGGTACCTCTCGCTCACATTATACCGCCATAAAGTGTCATCTTAGGACTCAGGTTTCGCGAGTGACCAGTGCCCCGTTAGAGGGGACAATACATCGACAAAGTAATCATGCGGATATTCATAGGTGACAGTAGTTAGTTAAGGGCTCTGAATACCCGTCTGTCCCCTTATACAATAAAAAGTATTCAGAAAATTCAAAAGCGAAACACAACAAAAACAAGAAATAGAATTTCGCGCTTGAAATAAAATAATTTAAGTCCTTATCAACATGAATTTTCATAAGATAGAGAAAAAATAGCGGATGCAATATGGCAGTATATTTTCTACTATTTGTCCTATGATTTGTACTCTTTCGTGCTTTGACCTAATTCTATGTTTCACAGCACTTAAGCAGATGGCAGTCTACTAGTACCACGGTTTTCCTTGGGGTTGGGGTTTATATTAATAATCAGGTATTAATCTATCTTGAAACTTTCATTTCGGAGAAAGAAGTTTCCACAAATCTTTAGTGTATGCCACGATTATAATAGATACAAAAATGGCTAATTTGAGCTTGATAAATACAGCATTCGCAGATCTATGTTAATTGGTCATATAGTCAATCACTCAAGCATTCATGTAAAGGATATATAGGAATATTAGTGACAAATAAAGTCTTGTTTAGCACCATCTATCAATCAAGTCAAACCAACAGTCAGCAGGACCAGCATATTTCATATGGAACTTACATTTCTACAAACATTCGATGTCTTCTAGGCTTTTATAAAACTTGATCACAAAATCTTACTTTTATTTTACATCTGAGTTTCATGCTTGCATAGTAAGACTTGGGATACGTTTACTTTGTATTTAGTATTAACGTTAACGCATTTATTTCAGCGAAACATTTGGAGTTACTTGTGGGCAATAACACAGTCTGCACTGGATACCTTGGAATAATTTAATTTAAAAGTACCGATGGAACTTCGACCGGTGAAGTATCTACTTCCTACACGAAACTTCATTGTAACCATAGGTTTTGTGTAACAAATATTTTGTTTAGTCGACACGCATATTGACTTTTAAAAAAATAAATGCATATTTTATTTTAATTTTTTTTTCTCTTACAGAATAATATATACATTTAAAAAAAACAATAAATAGATTATTTGGATTTTAACAATATTATTTAAAAAAAAGTTAAATGAGTTCTCAGTTTACATAAGAACTAGACGAAACATATGCCACACTTTTCTATGACGGTGGAAATTGTAAGTGGGAAGCAATGTTAGACACAATAAGAATATCAGCAAATATGATTCTAATATCTGAAAGAATGATAAACTCACACACCGCTTACGGAAACGAGCATGAGTTCGTATCCGTAAGTTGGGAGCTTAGATTTGTAGAGACAAAATGACACGACTTTAGAGACCTCTAATATTAATAAATAAATCAATAACACGGCTTCTTGCTGACTTGTAGCGCAAATCAACGCCTCCCGTCAGAGGGTGAGGACGTCGGTCTCTCCAGATAAGCCAAACAAAAACGAGCTCAATTATCCTTACCCACGCATTAAAACGGCATCGTTCGCGCGCCGTCCCACTAGTGTGGGTAGGGGGACAGCTACCCCTTTTTGGTCCCAAAATAATTACTGTAGGGTACGCCCACAAACAACCCGGTACATCTCTTCCCATCTGCGGGAAAAGAGGGGGTCTGTCCCCCTATCGCCTACCTAAATCTGGAGACACAAGTTTTCGCTAGTCAGTCGAACTATTGAGGATGGTCAAAGCGCCGCCAACCATAGAAGGTTCATCCGAAAAAAGAAATCTAATATCTTTTACGTGACTACGGTATACCTTTTGGGGGTGCGAGTGACGCTGAAGATGGGAGTAAGGTCTTTTCTTGAAGAACCCCATATCGTGTCGGTTCGGAAATACCGACGGTGACATCTGGTTCCACATCAATGTTGTGCGCGGTAAGCAATTGCGCTTGAAACGCACTCCTCGGAACACTCCCCGTTGTAGATGCGGTAGAAGATACAGAGCTGCACGGAAACAACCTGGTCCTCAACGATACGAGGCGCTCTACGTTGAATACGGTCAAATGGGGCGAGTTGATAGTTGGAGACACCAACCCCAAGGTGAGAGCAGTACTCATTATGCGGTTGGACCTGTGCCTTAAATAATTGCAGGCAATGATGCGGCATGAAGTACTACTTCGCCCTATAGGGCATACCCAGCTTCTTGGAGGCTAATTTTGCCTTCGCTTCCAAATTAAATTGAACGTTTCTCGATATGTCGACTCCAAGAATCCCGATACTGCCTGCGGCCATTATTTATATATTGCAGTATTTTTGAAGCGAGGAGAT
Source organism: Eumaeus atala (assembly GCA_017140195.1). Taxonomy (NCBI): domain Eukaryota; kingdom Metazoa; phylum Arthropoda; class Insecta; order Lepidoptera; family Lycaenidae; genus Eumaeus; species Eumaeus atala. The sequence continues at coordinate 141,947 of JAFELO010001932.1, forward strand.
ACGGAGAAAGGGGTTTTTTAGCGGTAAACGCGCAAAGTTATGTTTTTTTGGGATTCAATTGGACTTACTTTTGTCGGCCTCATACCGAGACTTTCGTCAATAAAGACTCGACTTCAGACACATTTTGGTCCCGATGCTTGGTGACATTTTCCCGGAAAATGTTGGTGCGACCAGTGTATAGTGCATCAACAGTACTGTTATCCGCGTAACAATGAATGCCGCTGGTTTGTACCATATCATTGATATGCCGAAGAAACAGCGTGGGAGGAGTGGTATTCCATAAGGGTTCCTATAAAACACCAGCATTGACAGATTTAAGGTTCGTGCATGTACTGTCGACAACGACCTTGATGCTACGATCTGTCATTTTTCTACTGTTTGGATTGTTTGCTTCTGTTGCGTTGTTTGACAAATCTATACAAAAAGTCCTCGGGATGAGTCTCAAAGAGTTCCAAACAGTCTCGCGAAATTGTGTATCGAACTCGTTTTTGTTCAGCTGAAAGGAACCTCGGGACCCAGCGAGCAGAAACATTATGGAACCCCAACTCTTCCGTTATTATGTGTCGCAACCGGCCATAACTAATGTTTGTTATCTCAGCTATCTTACCAATGGTCAAACGTCGGTCGTCCAGTACGAGATCACAAATTTTATCGATGTTTTCTTTCGTGGTGGAGGATGTAGGCCTTCCACTCCTAGGATCATCTTTAATGCTCTCACGACCGCGCTTAAACTCAGCTATCCACTTCTTGACACTGGAGTACGATGGAGCAGACTCCCCCAAAGTGCTCACCATATCTTGATGGAGGTCTTTTGGTGATCGGCCTTTTTTATTGAGGTACTTAATGACTGCACGGTGTTCAATTTTCTCCATTATTGAAAATTGCGTCAGATTGCTTCAAGCAAATAATCATAGAAAATTTATATTGTGATGTATCGGAATGAAACTGCGCACAATAAATCAATATGACACATACTAATAAATGACGGTAGATTTAAAAAGATGTCATAGCTCCATGTAGGTTAGGCCACGGACTTCTAGATCCACCCTCGTATCTCTTTTTATGCGGATGCGTAGTTTATTTTTCCTCCTCTCCTCCAACAGGAATCGACACAAACAGCACGAAACGCGACAGCGTAGCTGTCATTTTACAATGGTATCGGTGAGCGAGAGTTACCTTCCCGGTCGTGCCGGCCCAATTCCGCTGCGTAGGAGGATGTAGTATCATGCACCATGCGTTACAATATAATTTAAACATTAATTTAACATTTACACAATGAAAAATGTTTTCATTTATACACATTTCTATACAAATGCCTACTGTGAGGCAGCAGATTGTCACGTGACGAGTTCATGACCATTAGTATACTCGGGGTCATGAACCTTTCCAATGCGATGATTGCTCCGCTGTGTTCCTAGCAGGCGTATGGAAACTGTAAATTTACAAATAATAATATTTTAGTGATTTAACATTTATTTAGTATTTATCTGTTGAACAGTAGTGCTAAATGAGATGTGATTTGACAATTAAATATCGATTGATTATCCAGGCACAGTGACAGGAACAAAAGGATTCTTATTACAAAACAGAATAAACAACACAAATTATGTGATGTCAAGTGAGATATGAATAAAAATGTACACGACAAGATTTCACTTTTTTGCAGCGGGAAGAGAAGCAGTTGCAGAAAAAAACCCTTATAAAAAAACCTTTGGCTATGCAGAGACACATACAGGGACTATACGTTGTCTTCTTCCTTCGCTTGGTTCATCCCCTCTGGTTATCCAGCAGCTACCCATAAATAGTACTATAAAACACGAAACCATAGCCACACGTAAAAAAAATACACTCGTACTTTATAAAAATCGGCCTAACATGTATTCTGAAACTTCTGACTACTGAATCCATAGTACGCAGAGTCGGCTGTTTAATGTTCAAGTGAGGTTAAATGCATTCCTCGAGGAGACGCTGCTCTCTCGAGACGGAATGAGATGCAATACAATATTCTCCGCGGAGTGATATTGAATTATTAGTAGCTTCCATGGAGTGAAAGTTTGTATATTGTTCCAACTTGATAAGCATTGTGACAGAGAAGTTTCTGCACTACTGAAACACGTAATTCATTTTCTCTTGCTAAGTAAAAGTAGTAACTTTACTGCTTAGAAAAGCTATATTTTTAAGGAATCAGGGGTAAACGATTAATCTGAGTTCTTTGACGGCTTTCGACGCCCATTAAAATCCACGGTTTTCATCCTTTCTTTCCCCTCGAATGGGCTACAATTCTTCAGCTTTATTTTATTAGTATAGATTGCGGAGCTCATTTTGAATAAACGTAATTAACACAAGACGTTTCATTTCGTTCATTTTGAGATATGAATGGTTATTCTAATAACATAAACGCGAGTCAAATAATTCAAAATAAACATGCGACAGAACTTATGAATGTATGAAGAGTATATGATTACTAGTTTTAGTGTTATTAGTAGATTTCACTTTACCTCATTTAGGTCCAATGAGTTCCATGCATTTGAATGTATGCATTCTAAGAACACTTTTAAGTATAAATGTGTGAGGCCGGGTACGTGGTTATGAAGGAAACTAAATAATGTGTTCAATTTTAGGCGGTTAGTCTTTTTACTGTACAATAGGAATATGTTTCGAGGTTATTTTAAAAACATACTCAAAGAACTTGTAGATTTATAAATAACCTGTTGTATTTCTTACCTATGTATAATACGTTTGTATGGTACATAATCAAAAGACACCAATGTATACCTATACAGTGACGTACCTACAAAATATCGAATGATACTATATTTAAGGGGTCATGGTAGTGAGATATCTTTAGAGGAACATACTGCAGGTCTAAACCTGAGTAGTTAAATAGTAAATAGTATAATAAACTCAGCACTTTGTGCTTACTTGCCCACAAAATACGCTTTCACGTCGTGCTACTCTGTTACTATCTCTCTAAAAGGTAGCATTAACCGTCCCGCGCTGTTGGATTCGTCGAAAAATATTCTTGTACGTGATCGCACCTTGTACCCCGTGGAGATTCCCATTGATACGTTATTGTAGCGGAAAATATCTACCCAGTCTCAGATAAACCTTTTTCTACTCAGGTTTCACTTGGTATTTTTTTAGATGATAAATAAAACACAGGCGCACAGTTGCAGACGTTCAAAACTTGTTTTCATTCGCGTCTTCATGGCATTCTATTGCATAAATTCTTATTATTCGCAAATATAAAGTTTTGATAAACAGTTTTCATATTTACGTAACATTTTTAATACTATCTGTCATTACAAGAACGAAGTTTATCTAGATAAAACACGACGACTATTTTTACGATCTACGAGTCGAATCAACATAGATTTGCTCTGTGTCATTGTTTTTTAGATGTATTAAAAGCTTTAATATGGATATTTAAATATATCCTAAAATAGATAAGAATATACCTCGAGCCCTGGACTGGAATTTGTATGACGATGGTAGATTTACACACTTACTGGTAACGGTATTAAAGAACGAAATTGCATTTTCTCTTCTTTCGTGCGATAGGGATTTATTAAATTGTTAAACATGAAACAAAATAGTCGTTCCGGCTCTCCGCTAACGTGTCGTATACTAAGTGGAACTTGAATTTGGAAGCCTTCGATTAACTCAGGAAGAGGTAGTTCCATGCTACTTAGGAGGAGGTAGTGCCATGCATAGTGCATCCTTCATCCTTCTAGGCAACGGAATTGGACCGGTACGACCAGTAAGGTACCTCTCGCTCATATAATACCGCCGTGAAGATACATCTTCAGTGTTGCGTTTCGTGCGGTTTGTGAGTAGCCGGTAGCCCATTAGGGGGGGGGGTCAAAGAGGGCAACGCATATGAATAGTAATAATGTGGATATTCATGGGCGTCGGTAGTCATAAAAAGGCTGCGAATGCTCGTTTGCCTCCCTATTCTATAAAAAAAATTGTAACTAGATACAACACCAAATATTGGTTCAAACATGCCTGTGTATAAAACATAGATGTAAATTAATTGTCAGTATATGGAAGGTATCTGTAGTTATATCATAAAGAGATAAGATTCGTATGTTTGTGTGTTTGTAATGAATTAACTCAGAAGGCACTGTTAAAATTATCATACTCAGGATTAATGTATAACCTTGAGTTTATTACTATAAAAAAATCGACTGTAAATCCGGGCGGTTCGTAATTAATATTATTATAAGGTTATCGACACAGTATAAAACACTACTGACTTTCGAATTATGTGTACGATTACTTATACCTGTTTTTCACCATTAACATAACCACGGTTACACATAACACCACTCTTGTTGACATCTTTATAAAATCGAAACTCATAACAAATATAAAAATTTACGCCTCAAAATTATAAGTCTTCAAAAGTCAGAAATGAAAGTTTAAACTAACTCTCCTAATAAGCAGACATGATAGGTTCGAAAGACGCACGACAGTTTTAATGCATGTATTGTAGGCTAAAAACTCATTGCTTAGAATCTCACGGTTGCCACATAACAAATGGAAAATGTGGAAATAAATTTCTTACTTTCATACCAATGTGAAGAATATTTGAGTACTTGAGTTCACAATACGATGGCAGTGACAAACTTATTAGCGTTGATGTTTCAATTTGATATTTGCGGCTAGCGACGGTAATGAGATCCCCAGAGAGTACGCGTGAGTGGCTTACATAATAACATCACAAGACGCATTAAATGATTATTTATAACATCTATACAAGTATATACTTTAGATTCAAGGAATTTGGGCTTCTAGTATCTCGCCGCATTTGCACGCGCCAGTTAACATCTGCAGAAATTTAGTACACCGAAAATTTAACCTCACTACATATGAAGGAGAATTTTCTAGAAAAAAATAAAGCTATTTTCCATTGAAAGAGTGAGAGACAAGCGAAATATGCTTTTTTTGTATAGATTGTTATTCATTTCATATACACTATTTGTTATGTATATTATATATCGTATTTGCATAAGAATGTTTTTTTAAAATTCAATTCCTATTTTCATAGTGCTTTTCTTAATAAAGAAGGACTTTTTCGGATTTGTAATGAGCTTTTCTAGTCAGAGGTAGAACCATGCATGCAGTACTTCACCGACACTTATTTCCCGTGCCCTACTGCAGGGAAGAGGGAAGGTGGTGACACGTCCAACCAATTATTTTCCTAACTAAAAATAAACTTTACAAAAATAAAAAAGCAACAAAACCAACAGCACTTCTTCACGCCAGCTATATAATGGGGTGTCAGAGAGAACGGAATGCCATAAATCACGATCCTTACATACCTGCCTAGCCTCCTCCACATTCATAACTCTCTTCACATAGACACGCCGGTTACGGAGACTCTTGACACCACCTTCGGACAGTACCCGTTCAATCTCATCATGGTATGGTAGTCTCGTTCTTCCTCGGTACCTACATCCTTCCACATTCGCATTGTATATCAGCTTTGTTGAACCAACGAAGCATACACTTTCTCATTAAACAGTAGCAGGGTGGACACAAAGGGTAGGTTGCTCTGCGAGCAGACCATCGTGGTGGATGAGAAAATCGTACTTTAGCGGGAAGGACTTCGCAAGACTAGAGAGAGTGGTACAGTAGAGGAATTTGGTCTAGCGGCAGAAAGTTTTCCAGTGAGTAAGACATTTCTAATCTTCGGTGTAAAAATGAGAAATGTTTTGAATTAAAAGAAAAACTGTTTTAAATGGTCGCTGTGCTAGACGGCCTATTTTGTGACTCGAAGTACTTGACATGAAGAATAGAAAAAAAACGGATATTCATTTCTCAATAAGCAACATGATGGTTAATAATTAATTAGCCTTAAAAATTTTGTAAGTAACTTTCGTAATAACTGTAAAATTAGACAATTGTGTATGATTATAATTAATAGAGAGAAACTTACACTTGTGCTCGTGTCGAGGAATGTCTAATACTTGTGTCATAACAAGATAATTAATACTTTTAGAACAGCACGTACAATTCGCGCATTTCATTTAAAAAATTCGGCAACGGTACTCTGCGACAAATCGATTTAAATTGAATACGGTTTTAATAAAATGTCGCTCAACACAAAGCATTTGTTGTACGCCTGTTGTGCTGGAGCGGGGAACTTCAGGTACGAGGTGGTTTAGCAGGAATCAGTACGATATAAAATTTACCACTTCGCCACCTTCTCTTTGTAGTTCTTAATGATTTTCTCGAGAATATGGCAACATTGTTCGGTACATTTCCTGAAGTTGGGAAACAGTCGGCGCTTATGTTCGCCGCTATTCAAGATGTTATTCTCGCTTAAGCGTTTCTCCTGTTGTTTCATAAGAAGTCCATAAGGAAATTAAACAATGAAATGGCAACGCTTATGGAAAACATAGGAGCCCATTGTGAATAAACAATACAAAAAAGTGAAGGGGGGAATAATATTGTATACGATAATCGCTTACCTGACAATAATTGCGTTAGGGGTCGAGAGTCTGAGGAAGGTACTCATTGAAGGTATTTGTGTATCAAATACCATTGATTTGTCGGAGACTACAATGGCAATTGACGAGGCCATGAGTGGCGTGATATTGCATACGGGAAGTGGGCTCAGAACATTGCAGGAGCGAGAAAGCTAAACTCTCATAATCAGAGACGCTTAGAATGAGGGAACACAGAGCATACGAAGGCCTTACGTCTGCCCATGTCAAGCTTCCTTCAAAGCGAATACGCAAACTCATACGCCGAGACATTCGCAGCTAAAATACACAACGGGTCACCGAAGCGATTGAGCAGAATAGAGACGCGATGGTTTTTGTGGAGACGCAAGGAAGAAGTCATCTGACAAAGACAATCGGGTTAAGACATATTCTGGGGTTACCGTTTCTTCTAAGTCTGGGATCATATCTGAGATCAAAGCTTTCTATAGCAAGCTTTATACGTCGCTTTATCTGTCTAGCTATTAGACTGGCTCTTGCGCAGCTTAAAGGGGAAAATGCTCTAGGGCAGGGCGGAATCACAGTCGAGCTTCTTCGAGCAGTAGGCAAACCTGTATTAATAAAGTTAAAAAAGGTTTTGTCCTACAGCGGGGCGTACCTTCCAAGATACGGCATGGAAGGGATGTTGTTTTATTTTCTAAGAAGGGTGACAAATCGCTTCTTCAAAATCATGGACCAATTTCACTCTTTGCTCATATTTACAAGTTGTTGTCAGGAGTCTTGACGAATTATCGCACTACAAAACTTGATGAATTCTAGCCACTGGAGCAGGGCTGGCTTTCTCAGATGATTTTGCACCATGGACCGCATTTTTGCTATAAGGCAAATTGTACAAAAGACACATGAATACAATCAGCCGCAATGCCTTGCCTTTGTGGACCATGAGAAAGCTTTTGACTCTGTCAAAACCTGTGTTGTTCTAAAAGCCTCACAGCGATGTCAGGTTGATTGGCGATACGTCCAAGTACAGAAAGCACTGCATGACGCCGTTTTCATGTCCGTTCTGAAACTGGGTGGTCAAACAAGGCCAATCCAAATGCGTCAAGGAATGTGACAGGGGGACGTTATTTTCCCGAATCTGTCCACTAATGCTAAGGAGGAAGATTTGAAGACTTTAAAATGGGTACAGTGCGGTATAAATAATAACTGCGTGCACCTCACACATCTCCGTTTCGCCGACGATATCGTTGTGTTAGCCGAGTCGTTGCAGAGCTTGCAGGAAATGTTGCACAGCCTAAATTAATCGTCCCGACGTATTAGCCTTGCGGTAAACTTGGGCAAGACAAAGGTCATGTTCATCGAACACGTTCTCCCTAGGTCGGTCATCGTCGATGGTGCCGTTATCGAAATCGTAGACGAATACGTCTACCTCGGGCAACTATTACAATTAGGTAGACATAATTACGAGAAGGTAGCCCATACAATTATTCAGTTGGATTTAGCAGCATTCCGGAATCTTCGTCACATACTCACGTCGCTTATACCGCAGAGCTAGAATACAAAAGTCTTCAATCAATACGTTCTCTCGGTGATGACCTACGGGACCGAAACATGGCCTCTGAATTTAGGACGGGTCCGCGTTTGGTGTTTCTCTTTCCGACAGAATCCGTAACAAAGTCATAAGGCAGAGAACCACAGTATCCGAAATCACGCAACGAATGAGTTTGCTTAGGTGGCAATGGGATGATCACATACACAAAAAAACAGATGGCAGATGGATCGGTAATAATCTGGAGTGGAGGTTTAGGAAATTGAAGTGTTGGTCGACTGTTCACAGGTGGGAAGACGATCTCCGTGCAGTAGCCGGTCCGGGATGGATACAAGTAGCAGAAGATCGGTCGTCTTGGCGTTCATTTTAAGAGACCCATGTCCAGCTGTGGACCGATAAGTGCTGATAATGATGATGATAAAAATTCATAATTTTATGATGATTCACAATTGCGGATTTCATTCATTGATTGCGCAGACGTGTGAACACGGGATTAATCTTGATGAAACAGGCACCTTCTTCGGAGCATTTCTGGACGCTTTTATTTTATTTCCTCTCTTAGTAAGAGTCTTGCCCCTTACAACATTATCAAACATAATCACACCTTACTAGTACCAGAATACTGAAGCCACTGCTTTATTTGCCGACAAAATCGCCTTAGACTTTTAAAAGGGTAATGAACCAGGTCTTCTCCATTATTTCGATTGTTGATTTATTTCTGGCGTACGGTAATGAACCCATGTTTTGTCCATTGTAACACACTGATTGAAAAAGAAAACATCTGCATCGGCTTCAAATAAATCCAAACAGTCACGTGAAATAGTCAATCGCGTACATTTTGTTCGACTTCACCTTGCGTACACCTGTGGAAACCCAATTCGTTGACTGTGATGTTTCGAATTCGTTCATAAGAAATGCCTGTAGTCTCGGCTCTATCTCAAATTTTAAATCTGCGGTCTCCCATAAGTAAAACAAGTACTTTTTAATACTTGTTTTAATTATGGGGCGAGGTTCATTTTTCACATTCTCTCAACCACGCTTGAGTTGTGCTCCATCCATTCTTCATCCATTCCATCCATTTCTTGACAGATGAGCAGAATCTCTTAAAGTACTGATCATCTCATCATGGATGGCTTTTGGTAATAGCCCGGTCTTATGGAGGTATTTAATAATGGCACGCTGCTCGAATTTTCTTGAATTTTGGCTCCATTTGCAGAAACCATGTCTGATTGATCTGTTAAAAAATTTATAAAAATACAACTAATTACCGCACACGTTACGGACTTCACACAACTAACCGAAGTAAATAATTTGGGTAGATTTGATTTTTAGAATTGAATGAATCTGTGTTAGGCCAAGTATTTTTCGATCTACCTTCGTGTCAATGCGACACTTTTATCAAATATTTAAATTTTCTGAAAGATATTCTCGTTTTGATGTCGCTCTCGTATAGTGTGACTCTACTTTAGAAAAAAGTTCAATATGTACTTTAAAAAGTGCCTCATCTGCCTTAATAACTTTTCCATTTTTGTATATACCACATATTCACCGATATGTAAAGTATAAAAAAAAATACACACAGGAATCTTCTTTTTATTTGAATTAGTAAATAAATTGTTTTATGTTTGTTTTTCGGTCTAAAGTCATTCATTTAATGTTTGTGCTTCGACATACCTACCGATAAATTACCACGTACATTCGCGATCAGCCAGACTCTAAAATTTGTAAAAATAACTTGTCTCTCTGCAGTACTGAATTTTGGGCTACAATCTTTCAAGTAGTACATGTAATATTTTCAGGTTATTTTTGTTTTGAATTGCACCCTTCGCAAGCTTTACCTGACTTATTGAGAATTTTATTTTTCTTACTACGCCACTCATTTGTATCTTGCTTGCGTTTTGTATCAGCCCAGTTTGTTAGCAATGCAGCATGGAAACTTTTACAAAATTAACTAACGTAAATTTACCACAATAAAAGCAATATAGTCCCATGAAAGTGTCATAATTTATTTTTCAGGAGCACCATATTATACAGTTGTCACGTATTTGCCTCACTACGACGACGTGTCTATAGCCGCTAACTCATTGCGCGTAGTCTTCTACCTGGCGTGGCTATATATGATGTAGCCCATGATATCAGCTGATTGTATACCCATTGTACATCCCATCGCCATGGCTCATAAATTTATAACACTTTGCCGCCATTTTGAGATAGTAAGGCGGGAGTTCTCCCGTAGATTGTTGAAGTATGGGTGCTTATAAGGCATCAGGATGCATCAGGAACTTTTGTTGTATGTAATTATATGTAAAATCTGAGTTTTCCGTATATAAATAAACGTCCATAATAAAACATCAACAAGTTCTTAGAAATATATAACTACTAACAGTACCTGCAACAACAATTATTGTTTTGGTATTCAAGCGCTCATAACTGTTACAGCAACATCTGTTGATTAAAATGACTAAGCAGGGATAAATCAAAAAATTGCACAGAATTCCCATTTATATACTATCACATATAGCGAATTTGGAGCATTTTCTCTTCATTTATGTGAAAAACTCCATTACGCTTCGATAGCCACAGTCTGATGTCATCTCGGCCCTTCATGCTCCATCGCAGTTGTTATGCCATTGCTCTCATTGAAGTTGGTTATGATACATATTTTTGTGAGTCATAAAGTCCTTAAAAGTTTGCGAAAGTTCGACCGTTGCAGTTTTGCTTTTGTTTCGTTTAGCGGTAAATGAAAATTTTATGACTCGGCAATATAATTATTCAACCTTAGCAGTTCACTATTCAGTTTCTACTTGCTTTTTAATAATTGTAAGGGCGAGCAGCAAGTGCTACATCTTGTATTTTAATGAATAAATATCAAGAAAATTTGGTTATTTAAGTGATAATGGCCGCCTTTAAATATCTACTACTGACACAGGGTACGTTCAGATACATTTCTTGCCTTTGCGAAATAAAGTAGAAGATTCAAAAGTCAACACGATAAGGGTTGAATGTATAACTTACTTTATTTGGCTCTCCGGCTATTTGAGTTTATGACTCTACACTGCGTCGTTGTTATGCAGAAGCTCTATTGCATTTCACATTTATGAAAATATACAAGCATTCGAATCAAGCCAGCATCTTCAGGTCCACATGGACTTGAAAGTGCAAGCTTGATTCGAAAACGAAAGCCCCTTCTGCTCCGTATATTAAAAACTTGTCATTTTCAGCAAGCGCCATCCAAGAACGTAACGAATGCAATGATGACGTACACCTTTGTTGGCTCACTGTTTTTCTTACTCGCCCTTAACTTATGGAACGCCGGTGAAATTACATACCAAGTGAGTGGAAGTTTGTAAGCTCGTTCATTTATTTTAATGCCAAATCTCCTATTTTATTTAATATTTCATACCAACGAGTCTAGCTCAATTTCGTTTCCTGAATATGACGTATACGTCAGCGTCAAAATGTGCGGAATACAGTCAGAGCTCTGAAACATCTTTAAACCATATCATGTTTAGTTGTTGAGTTGTTGATGAATTTTGGTGGTGTTTTAAATCTAGCGTTTTTTATAGAATAGGGGAACGGACGAAAATCGAAGCCTCTTTACGACTACCGACGCTCATGAACATCCACAAAATTACAAGTGGCACCAACCTTGTTCTATGCAGCAATTTTCATTGAAACATAAAATATGCTATGACGGCAGAATGCATAATACCATTAACATTCCGTTCATCCAGCTTATCGCCATACAAGTACCTACAGTAAAGTATAATAGAAAATACAAGATTGATTTGAAAAGTTATGTGAATTGGATAAACAAAGTATAAGGATTTAAGTCCTCATCACCTTATTTCACATTGTCTACACATGCGGGTATGCTCATCACATTGTTGAGATGATTTCTTGTTGTGAAAGGCTCGAAAAGTGATACATATAATATACTAGCATCAGCCCGCAGTTTCAGCTGCGTAGCTCCGGTCCTGTTATTTGCAGCGCCAACACAATTCTTATTTTGGAGAAGTATTTCTTGAGACTAGCGCGTTCAAACAAACACACTTTTCAGCTTTATATTATTAGTAAAGATAAAAATAGCGAGCATATAATGTAAATATAAAAGTCAGTATTATACTCAAATATATTCACCTATTGTGAGGAAGTATTTCATCATAAGATTATGACGCGGTGGATGGGTTAACCAAAAACACGCATAAATTTTTATGAGAGTTTACTATTGTTTTCCCACAACAGTGCAGTACCATGCAAATGTTATTTAATAGTGAGAACGTAACACAACGCCTTCGAAATTATTGTTGTAACTTGTTTCTATATTTGTTGTACGTAATACAGATGATTGTATGTACTAATAGAAGTTATGTCTACAAGTAAACATTTATTTTTATCAGATTTAACCGATTTAAGAAAGTATGTTAAAATTTTTGTTCGTTTGTTTGTAATATTATCTAAATTGCAAGACACATGACAACCTTTTAGGGCTTCCCAAAAATACACAAAATTTTATACTTATGTGGTATTTATGTTATATATTATAATAATGTGTTTTCCACCCAAAATGTAGAATAATTTCACAAGTCCATTGATAATATGTTCATGACGTAGAAATTTTAAATTATCATCATCATCAGCCGAATGACGTCTACTTAATTCTATTTAAAAGGAAATTTCTTTGTAAAAACGAGTGCCTTTGTACTCCACTATATTAGTCTACCCGGATATCATCGGATGTAAAAACAGGATAATCCTAAGACACAGAAGATATAAGTAGCAAAAATATCCTTTAAAAGTTTTTTCTTAAACTTATTATATAAAATTGTGTGTAGCAGTTCTGACACTTAACAGGATCTAACACGTAACACTTCTTAAGAACGAACACATGGTTCCGGAGTGAATGGTGAAAAGACGTAAGCGATATTCGATAAGTAAAGCGTTACGCTTGTGATACGCTCGATTACTCTTTGAAACTATTTTATTCGTTATATTTTATTTATTATTATCTATTTAACAATTTATGTACATAAAGCATTTTTTTAACGCTGAAACAATTTTAGGCTGGCACAAAGGTACAGTTCATTCCATATAGGAATCTCTACCTGCAGACTTATTATTGGGTAAATTAAAAAAAAACTGCCGCCATGTTAGGGCGTTAGGCATGCATGTAAAATGACAAGAAATCGACAAACAATATTTAGCGTACATATAATATCCATACATAATATACATATACTTAAATATATGAAAGTGCAAATATATACTAATTAATTAACAATTATACAATATATAATTATAATATTAACAATTTGAAATATTTTACGTATTACGTGCCTCAAATCCTTGGTAAGGATTAAACTGAAACAAATTTCTTAACCCACTATATGGGATGAGGAAGAGTGGGAAACGTATCTGCATGTTAACAATAATGGGGATATCTATGGGCGTCGATTATCGTCAGGAGGGGCCAATTGTTGGTTTGCCCCCCTAAAGTAAAAAAAATAAAAAGTTTAATAAAAAAAGTTGTGTTCCAGGAGTCGCAACTCTCCAACTCGTTCTATTGCGGCTGGCACCTGTGCGAGATGCACCCATCGCCCTCATAAAGACACCAAGCGGCTCATACTTGTCGGCTGCGCTTGGGCTCAGAAGCCACTCATACTGAAGGCATTCGCCATACAGGATCTGTCGTACATCACATTCGTTTCGGTTAAGTATTGTTTTGCTACTTTGTAACTTTCATTCGCTTCGGGTCGTGTGAGGAACACTTAGATACATCGACGCACAAGAAGGTAGATGTGGGTAAACGTATAACTGAAATACCATGGAAATCTGCGGGACACCTTGCAAGATGGCGTGAATACAAATGGTCGATGGTAGTAGCAGGGTGGAGGCCAAGGGTAGGTTGCTCTGTGGGCACATCATAAACTATCGTGGTGGATGACAAAATCGTGTTTTAGAGGTAAACTGGAAAAGAACTACCCAGGTCCGTAGAGAGTGGTAAGGTAGAGGAGTTGGGTCTAGCGGAAAGTTTTCCAGTGAATAAGCCTATAAGAATTTACATACCGTAGGAATTAATTTCTCTATAATATTATAATCGATACTTTAAAGTATGTATTTACCAATAATAAAAACCTTAAGAGTTTGTTTGTTTGAACGCGCTAATCTAAGAAGCTACTTGCCCGAATCGATTCTTTTTTTTGTCTTGAATAATACAACGCTACGACTAATAGTATCGGAGCTACGCGTCTGAGACCGCGATGTGATGATAGATCATCCATGTTACACAAGATATATGTTACTATGCACATACATAATATACCTTATCTGCCTCGTGGCCTAGTGGTAAGTATGTTCAGCCTCAGATGTGAGGGCCGGGCTCGAATCCCGGGTCAGACAATAAAAAAGTGCTATTACGATTTTTCAAATTCTAATGAATATCCTGAGTTAGTAAGTTGGTGGAGTTACAGCCCCGTGCCTCGGAGAGCACGTTAAGCCGTCGGTCATGCGCCTGATTTCTCTCCGGTCGTGTCGGATTGCCGTCCCATCGGAATAGAAGAATGCGATGCACACACTTGAGCATTTTAATATGTCGCACGCAGATGACTCTCTCAGTAGGGATGGCCACTATAGCCGAAATTCGGCTAGGACGACTTTTTATTATTATTTTACGACGGCGAGCTGGCTAACGTTAAGTGTAACGCCAGAGGTCGCGGGTTCGAACCCCGCCTAGATCTCGGCCGTTTATATATTTATTATATGTATATCAATAATAAAAAATATTACTTATATTTTTTTTTTTGTGAATCACTTCGATTTGTATTCATGATACTCACTGCAATAATTCAATACATAGTAAAATGAAAAAAAACAACAATTACTATTTTCTCTATCATTACGAAGGTAATATTTTTTACAGTTCAAAAAGAATATTAAAATATAATTAAGATATCAAAATATACTTTGACTTTTTTTGAGACCGAATGAAAACTGCACACAATGTAAAATTTAGTTTCCTTTCAGGTGGCGAGGATGACGTATTTTGTCTTTACTGTATTTTATCAAAGACGCGAGAATAGACTTCATAAGATAACAGTTCCTCAAATACTATGTTAGAGAGTTTATTTAATGATAAATATCTTAGAATTCGAATTGGCTTTCACTGGAATGTAATTTATTTACATTACAATTATGTTTGTTTTTGGGATTTTTGCTAGTGACAATAGGATTATTATTGAATTAATAGTAGATTCATATTTTTTCCAACAAAATGTGCAGTTTTTACTTCTTTATCTTTCGGAAACAAATATTTCTTTACGAACTAAATAAGAGATGATATATTGTAAAAAATGATTTTTTTAGTATAGTAAAAGAAAAAACAAGGTCTTTTGACAACTAACGACGCCCACATACATCCACATTATGGTTGTCTTGCAGATGTTCTTTCCGCACTCTTTCCTGGGCGCCGAATTGTGGACAATCTTGCGATACGAAACGAACTTGACGTTTTCCTTCGGTATTGGAGTTTAGATTCGGCAAATCTTTCCAGAACTTGGAAACTATAACAACAAATCGTTTCTGTCTTTCATCATCATCTGCATTTACTATGACTAATTTCGTTAAAGCTGAGTAAAGTCTAGTTGGTAATATTAATGGCAAACGAACTTAAATGGAAACAACTGGAATCGTAATGACAACAAATGAAATCAATGATTGAACAACGTCTGCCGAGATCGCTAGTTGTCAATAACTACTACATCAAAAATAAGGATTTACTTTGATATGTTTTCCAGTGTTGGTTACATTATCGAAGTTTCATAATGTACAATACTTTTATAAATTATGTAAGTCTATGTACATCAGAAATAATATAGGATTCTAAGGGTAAAATAATTTTTCAGATTGACCCTGTAGTTGAGGAGCCTATTCATTGAAACAAACATATAATCAAATATTTCCTCTTTAAAATATTTGTATATTGAGCCGTTAAAAATAGAATTAATCAATAGAAGAGGCTTATATAAGTTTCAGCTGCCAATACGAAAAACACCGAAATTCCAATTGAAGTTTTGCGATACAAAGCGAACTTGAAGTTTTCCTTCGGTATTGAACTTTAGATTCGGCAAATCTTTTCGGAACACAGAAACCATAACAAGAAATCGTTTTTGTCTTTCAAGATCATCTGTATTTACTGTGACTGATTTCGTTAAAGCTGGGTAAAATCTATTAAGTAATATTAATGGAAATCGAACTTGAATAGAAACAACAGGAACATGTTTATTTAAGCAGGGTGTTTCTTTTGGCTGTATAAATAAATATGTTCATGATAGATCGATGCGATACCAAAACTACCGAAGTATTGAAGCTTATGGTCAGCATAGGGGTTGTATTATGTTGCTTATCCAATGAACTGCAGAGCCAAATGCAACGGCATAACCAACAGTAACAGGTATCTCCGAAAGAACACTGTGATCCAGAAAAGGTATTTGGAAATTTCTGCACTAATGACCTGAGTCTGTTTCAACTCCTTAATTATTAAAGTTTGTTTGAAACAGCTGTAACCACAAAGCGTTATATCACGTTTTATGCTTTGTAAAAAAAACGAATATCACCGCCCTATATTACTTTTGCCTGAGATAGACGGTTATCGGCGCCGACTCTGACATCGAATTGGCCAGTATAAACGCTTTAAGTGTAAATGGGCCACGTTTATGTGAATAGAATTAGGGGAATTAGTGCATCGCTGTATAAAATCAGGTTGCGCTGATATTGCGATGCATAAAAAGATTGCGAGCGCTTGTTTGTCCCATGTTATAAAAGATAGCATAATCTGGCATGATACAAATTCAATATTTAAAGACAACAAACTTTTTAAAGAATTAATGTTAACTAAGCTCTATTTGGGGAATTTCCATTAAAGAAGCCAACAAAATTTATTAGGCGCTCGCTTGTCTATACATCGTATCCACGGCATCAATTTGCATAGCAATCTGATCAATTGTAGCTTTCTTGTGCAGGAATAAAACGCCTACATTCTTTTCTCTGCTACTAATAAATATTTTCTCTTTGTGATTAATTCTAGGCGTGGGTTGGTGATGATTTAGAATTATTTTTTATGATCATTGAATGTTCTGAATGTATGGTCCGTATAAGAAGTATTTAGAAACAAGATAATTTACATGAATCTATAATTATTGGACTCAGTTAAAAGCAGATAATTCATCTTGACATAATCATATTCGTATGTTCGATGTTCTATGTGAGAACTTAGTAATATTACAAAATCGTATTGAGATTCCAAATCGTACTTAGTGGAATATTTGAAATTGTAAGGATTTTTCGCCGTTGGTAGGCTTATGAATACAGCACACCTTAAACTTTTCTTCAACATAAAGTGTGTCTTTATAATTAATTAAAATTTAGATCAGATCCCTACAAAAGTGAAAGCTCATTCCAAATATTTTGAATAGTACTGTAAGCTGAGCTAAATTAAGTTGTAAACAAAATATCTTGAGACTAAAGAATCCTTCAATTCACAAAATTTTCTCTTTAATTTAAAACTAAAATAATTGTTAAAGATTATTATTTTGCGTCAGAATTGGACCAGACCGACCACGGAAAGTGCATGACGCTCCCAAAGGACTGGTTTTTAACTATGTCATGTTTTGTGGTATTTTCGTGAGTCTGGTTTATAACAAAACGTTGAAACGTCAGCAGAAGACCAAAAGCCATAGACATATTATGGCTATAGGTATAGGTCCTTAGGACACGGAAAAGCTTCTGAAATTACTCTGTTTGGTATGTTGTTGTTGTGGTTAACTTACCGCGGTCCCCTCCGAATGTTTGGACACGTTGCCGCTCTCGACTCTAATTCTAGCCAACAACCTTCACTTGGAGGAGTTGTAAATTCTGGAATATGTAAAAACATTTCAATAATCCGCAAATATCATATGTTTTAAAAGCTGTTGCTAAACTCCGTATGCCTCGATTACAGACGAAACCACATGCAAAAGTAAGTATTTTTATAGAGTTCAAACTGGCTCCGTTACGACTTGCAGAGGCTTATGTAATCGACAGGAAATATTGTTTATCTATACTTCTGCCACAACAAAAACAACACAATTTCACGTCATAACTATTGGAGTAAGTCCAGAGAATGGAGTGTCATACATCACTCTCTCTCTACATAGACACGCTATCTATACTCCTATACTAGTATTATAAAGAGGTAACGTTGTTTTTTTGCATTTTATAGGATCCGAAACCACTGGACCGATGAAAAATTCGTATACTATTAGAATCCTGCAATATTTGTTATAAACACAGACTATATAACATTTTCTAGAACGTTTAGATCATTACAAAACTTCAATAATGTAAGTAAAGTTTTTTTAAAGTTAATCGTTATTTCGCTGCAGAAATTATTGACAACTAGCTGCCCCGACAGATGTAGCTCAGACAGATGCTGTTGATGAAATTTAATTTGTTTTCCGTACCATGACATTGGATTATTATAACCATGAATTAATAGTTTTTCTCTTTTTTTTTAGATTAAAGATTTTTTGGCTATACTTCATAATTTTGTTCGTTCACATAACCCAAACTGAAATAGAACGCTGATATCACAGGGAATGTCAACATAAATAATTTATTATGTAATGTTTAAGCATGAAACTCATTCGGAGCTCCGCAATACATCAATTACGCGGACAGATTTTAAGTTGGCTGTAAACAACCTCTACCCCGTTTCGTTATCATGGCACTCTATTTATAGTCAAATTTGTATCCAACTTAAGTGCTGTACGGTAACATAATAGTTATAGTCATAGGCGAACTTAAAAACGGCTAATCCCGATACAAATATTATGCAAAAGCACTTTTTGGACAGTTTCAATTAACATATAGACTTACATGATTTATGTATATGTTAAGTGAAGGTTCAGTAAGATGAACAATTACTAAATTGCGGCCTAATCAAATTATTGCGAGTTAGGTACACAGGTACATCCGAAGGATTCAAGACCGGTGTACATCTTTGTCATGCGGTATGTGAGCATCCGTGGTATGCGGCGCATCCACCGCTCTAGGATTGGGCTCAGCGCGCTGATCATATGTACGCCGTACGTCGACTCCTATTTTTCGGACCTTAAATTATGGTGTATAAGTGGAGAGAACATATGGCTTCATCGAATTGCTATGAGTGCTTGTCACGTGACTAGGTTTAGGGTTGAAAAGGGGTCCGAACTGCTTCTCCCCTCAGATGTGAGAGGTGCATCCCGATACGAATTTATTAGTTTGTAATAGCTAATTAAATATTATTGTCATGGCCAGGGAGACCACAGGGTCCCCCATTCTTCTACTCCCCTCCCCAGCAGCGCCTCCTTGCTATCCGTAATCTTACTAATAACTTAACCAAATATGATTTTATTTACAAATTATTTCATCCGGTAAATACGAGACGGAGTATTATTTACTAAAATTTTATATTAGTGATAAATAAACCATTGGGATTTATATATCACTTTGTATTTACCTTACATAATATTTACATAAAGCCAAGGTGTTAGGAATAAGAAGCCCTTAAAAAATTACTCTTGTAGCCCCTCAATCACTTTACTTTTTACTGTTGGTTTCCCCAGGAATTGCAATTTCTCACTACCTACGGTACTAGGTACTGGATGCACTAGCGTGGGGAACATGTGTGGACATTACGTCTCTATAATTCTCTTGCGTACAACTATCCGAATATTTTAGCAGAGTACCTCGATGAACTGGTAAAGGGCATGTTTGTATTCCAAAAAACTTACAAAATTGCTTAGCAAGGCGAAGTTTGGCATAGTGGTACGCAAATTTGACCCCGATAAACTTTCTCAACAGTCAGCCAAAATTTGTGCCATGTGGGATATCATACAACTTATCATAAAATATATAACATAATAAGATAAGAAAACGCTTTTTGCGTTTCATTATTTCAGTCACCATCATTTAAAAACAATATCATCGATTTAAATACCGTCGCCCATGATAAACGGATGTCTATTATAACAATGCGGTTGTATTATAAGTCTATCATGATCCGCAGATGCAGGTGCGGATTCTTTCTGTCTCTTCCCTCACGGGCCACTAGCTACCACAAACCACATGAAGCGTGACATCATAATTTAGCACTTTAAGGTGTTTTGTGAGCGCGGGGTACCCCCAAATTGGTGCCGATCATCTCTCATTGGTCCAATAGTTCTGAAGATGAGCCCGTCCAGTCAAACAATCATACTCCTCAGTTTCTTTAAATATTACATACATACCATATTAACAGTGTCAATATGATGTTAAAATGATTATTATATCATAAAGCACCAACAATTTTATAAACATCAATAGAAAAGAGCGGTAATCCAATAGTTAAAACTATTTCGGAAGACGATTTGTAACAACTTATCAAAACAAGTGACAAACGCCGTTAGGAAGTTTATGAGCGCATAACTCCTTGAGTATGTTACCCCGCGCCGAAGCAGACAGATAAAGGAGACGAATTTCCTGAACAAAGACTAATCCAATTCTTATTATTATAAGGAAATTCGCATTCCACGACATGGCGAGTTAACATATTGCCTATTTTACAAAGGCATTGTTAAATATTGACTTAATAATGCTTTTGTAATAATACATCTAGTTCGTTATACTCTTTACCAGCACCTGGTGAAATAAGAAATATTTTGGAGTGAAGTGACAAGGACTGCTCTTCTCCTACACATTAGCCATAAATGTGTACAAAAACCATACATCACTACTGCTTCACACATTAATATGATGATTCTGCAACATAACAAAACACCGTTTGCAAGCAGTGTCTATTAACAAATGTTGCCTTAAATCACCATCACGTACCTCTTTCTTTGATTTAGACTATGTGGATATTAAACAGACCGTCACTGATCAATTATTTAAAATACCCTGTACTACACTACAGCAACTAAGCACGTGAAAGATTAACGACGCAATGGACTGGACAACACATTAATTGTTCGTATCATCAATTTATTTGACTTTTTTTTTTTTGTTGACGCGGGGAAACGTATTTACGCGCCTTCACCGGGCCTGGGTGGGACTCAGTAATGTGCAGGACTCACGGCACATGATAGTGCCGAATACCCACAAAAACCACCGGGAGTGTCATCAGTGCCGCTCTTGGTGGGGTGCCCCGGAACAACAATCATCAGGGCACCTCGACGGCTAGTGAGCTCCCTAAGGACCTCCTAACTCCACCTCCTCAGATGCCGTTAGTTGCCCAGCACTACAGGACAACCCCACCGGCTTTGGGTGAGGTCACCAAAGGCGGTATTGATGGTACTCGCAAGTTTCTGTGGGTATTCGGCACTATAATGTGCAGAGAGCCCCACATACCACTGGACCACACGAAGGGCCAGTGGAGGCGCGTAAATGCGTTTCCCCGTGATAACAAAAAAAGAGTAGAACTTTAGAACATAAAGAACTTTAGAATGTACATAACGCAAGAGCATACAGGACGTTAAGAATATACATAACGTAAGAACATACAGGGAATATATACAAAACAAAAAATAAACAAAAAAATTACCGCAGAACGTTTTCCGGCGTCTAGACTCGTAATATCCACTTATAGAAGTGTTCTTTTGTTTATACAAGACAAAGTTGTGTTATATGACACGTCACCAGACGCTCTAAGTCCTCACCGATGTTAAATCGCCAGGCTACGTGATTCACTGCCATTGTCCCACTGTCCTTCAAACAGACCCACACACACACACACACACACACACACACACAGCTTAGTATTACTTTGTGTAAGTTTTCGAAGAAAATGACATCTATGAATTATTGGCCCGAGAAAGTTTCAAGTGTCAAAATCTTGTCTACGCTAGCGTCAATATTTCAAATTGCATTGGTGTATTTTCAATAATTTTATTTAAAACGTTTATTTGAGAGTAATTTTGGGATGTTTGTGACGTACTCTGAACATATTTGATATCCTACTACTAGATATTATACAACTTATAGTGCACTTATATCTTAAATAACACTTACTTATGTCTTTCTATGACATAAAAACGAAGAAACGATTTGACGCGCTTATTTATGTGGTGACAATAGGAAACCTGGAGAGTAGCGTAAGTTTTTCTTCGTGAAAAAATATTTCATTTCCTTGAAACATTTGACATGTTTAATTATAGTAATGTCATAATATCACCATTAGGTGGTGCCTCTATATTCATAGAGAGGACAAAAATATACACCCAATAATCACTTTAGTTTTTAATCTTAAGTAACAACAACATCAACAAATATTTACGTGAACACCCTAATGTGGTAGGAAGGGAGAACGGAATGACATACATCACGATCTTTACATACCTGCCTTGCCTCCTCCGCATTCATTGCCCCCTTCATATAGACACGCCGGTTGCGAAGACTCTTGACACCACCTTCGGACAGTGCCTGGTCAATTAATGTTATTAATCTTAAGTAAATATGATTTATTGAAAAACTTCAAATTTTTCAATCTATATTAACGTGTTCTGATAATATCTCTATATATTATTTATAATATTTGCTTTAGCAAACTCTTCTAAAGCTCTGTATGTCTGTATTTGATCGATTTTATCTAAATATGAAACAGATTTCCATGCGGTTCCTACCAATGGGTAGAGCAATTCTTGAGAGAGGTTGTGGTATATGTGTACCGATCCGTACTATTATAATTCACTGTTGAAGCCGAGGCAGATCGCTTGTTTTGAATTATAATAATAATTTAGAATAGTGTTGTGTACTATCTTTAAAAAAAAGGTGTTGTAACTTTTTTCTTTTAATGAAATGGCGAAATGAGTACTCCACTTTGACTAATTCGTTTAATTTATTAGATTAAATTACTTAATATAATATTTATATTTGTAATAAACTTACAACGTCTTCCTGAATATGTCACCATTACCAAAGTAATTTCATACTACTTATTGTAAAAAAACTATAGCTGATACACACATAATTCTACTTAGAGTTAATGAATGGCGCTTATCTCATTTGTACATCTACTAGATGGCGATTTTTTATATCATTTATAATTTAATACACGCGTATTTGGCAGCATTCTACTACATCTTATACTCATACCGAAATGAAATGTCAGGAAATTCAGCTTAATGGCACGTATGAGAATATATATTATATACATATAATTCTAACGCCGGAAATATTGATGACAAGCTATTAAAAGTCAGAGATTGGCAGCTAGAAACTAATATCGTGGATTGTGAGAATCTAAGGGGTGATTTTTGTAATAGAGTACAAACAGACTATACTTATATAGATAAACATTGATCCGCAATAAAATTGCTTTAATAAGCAATTTTATTGTTTATATCATAGATACATTAATAGATTATTGCATCCAAGAATGAATGAATGAAATGAATTCGTTATCGGCTTTTAGCTGACTATTACTAATATCCAACGTGGTCATGCGTCAACGTGGGATGCAGTGGTGCACTGCGTCCCACTTGACTCTACAAAACCTCTTCCTTAAACACCGGCCGAGTTCAAGAAAAAAATCAAATCGAAATTATTTTAATTTAATTTTTAATTATATACGAAAAGATGAAAAAAGGAAATACAAACAAAACGTAAAAGAGAAATATACGAATTGTGCATAAAACGGGTTGAAACGAAAGCTATATTTGTAATCGTCTTACTCGCAACGTGCTACTGTTTAGATCTGGGAGATTTAATTACGTGTGGCGGAAGCGTAATAGCTCAGATGCGTGAGTTGATGTAATCCTTTATTGCGTATACAGATGTAAATTACACAGCTCGTACAAAAAAGGCCCACAACATTTTGACTTGACTTTCAGGTGGGTAAAAGTTTCTTTTACGTTCATTTTTACAGTGTTCTTTAAAAAGCGTGACCCTCATTACTAATAATTGTAACAAATACTGTTCGAGTTTTACATTTACTTGTACAACTGTAATGTTTTCATTAATATGATTGAATTAGATAGAATTACCGTTATGAACGAATGTATCACCACCGAACGTATCACCGTGATAAACGCGATAAAATACGTTAAATAATGAATAACATTCGCACAAATAGACGAAAACAATATTTAATGCTTTCTTTACATTGGGAGCCAGACTACTGTACTTATTGTCCTCAAATAGTTATTATACATGAGTGTCTGTAAGTAATCACGGCTCAGTTAGGAAGTCTTAGTCTTAGAGCATATTGAACGGACTAGATCTGTCCTCAGCAATTTGTATAAAAGTTCTCAATTTATTAATATTTATGTGAGTGTGTGGAGGTCGCGGTTGAAATTATTACTCCGCTCATACAAAAGCTGTTAAATTACAAATTAAATTCATGCGAATGTCCAAGGGCACCGGTAGTCATCAAAAGGCTCCGGTTCTCGTTTGCCCCCTTATGCTGTAAGAAACCTGTACCGCCCTGCTTCACCCGCAGGAGTTTATCCCAGGGGTGCAAAAAGTATTTATAATGTTATTCTGGGTAAGATCTCTGCCAATTTTCATCCAAATCCGCTTAACTGTGGATAGTCTTCCGTGCATCTGTGGTGCGTGCAATATTCCTTTTTATAAAGGAATATTGCACGCACCACAAATGCACTGGTTATCTACAAATTATATTGTTTTATATATTTGTCACGTTTACACGTTTCAGAAATCATAAGCGAATGAAATCGGCCCTCTCTCTCGCATCTATACTAGAAGGTATTATTTTTATTTGTGCCAAAAGATAGAAATAATACATATAAACTGTCGTTAAAATAATATTAGTAGGAATATAAATGATGAATTCGTGGACGAACGTCACTGCCCTACGTAAAGTTTGACTATCACCCACTCCAGACTTATACTTCTTCACTTTTACTTTGAATCCCAATACATATTTGATCATCTTCTTCTTTAGCTTACAAGATTCAAGCGGTCAACATTCGCTTGAGGTAACGTAGGTACCTGTAAGTTCAACTTTAACATGAATTTGCAACTTATAACACATGTTAATGGTACAGATAATACTTTGTAACTTCTATTAGTGTAGGGTAAAGTTTTTGCCAACACGCTTAACCAGATAGAGCGACCCACATCAACCTTTGTTTGGAAATGTTTCCATCCTACAGGATGGAGTGGCAGGAAAGGGAAAATTTCTATTAGATAATATACTTTGCAAATAAATTATAAAAACAGTATACATTTGGGAATGCGAATAAAATATATTCCTTTTTTATAGAATAGGAGAGCAGACCAGCAATTTGAGCCGTTGCCCCCCCCCCCCATTGATAAACCGGCTATTCAGAAACTGCACGAAACGCGCGACATTGAAGATGTCACTTTACAGCGGTATTATTTGAGCGAGAGGTACTTTGCCGGTCGTGCCGGCCCAATTTCGTTGCCTAGAAGGATGCATTATGCATGACACTACATCCTCCTATACCTCGTCAAGGGATAGATATTTGAAAATCTTATTGAAATATTTATCTTGGGTTTATGTAACATTCGGTTTGCCTTAAGATCTCATGACATTAGGTAATTTATATTATACAGGAAAGTAATTTCTACACTATTTTAACCACCACCACAACCATAAGAAAACAAGGTAGAATAAGTCAGCAGGCTTGTATTAGTTCCAGCCGCCAATACGAACCGGACCGAAATTCCAATTGAATTCTCCTATACAAAAATTTTTCTTGCAGTTTTCTTTCAACATTTCCAGATGTTGAACTTTGTTTGGGATTATCTTTGCGGAACTTGGAAACGTGTGTGAAAAGTGAACCTACAACACTTAAGTACGCACACCCAGATAATTTCTTTCAATAACTAGCTTATAATATCTTCAATGTGGTATGCGTGCTACATGTACTAGTTCCAAACATGTATAGAACTGTATTGTGTTTACAGACTCGCAAGAGCGCGCCTTTAACGCTTCATTCTCCGGGAAACCTGACGTCAAAAGTATATCGAATGAAACACAACCTTGGCAGTTTCAGTTTCGCTTTTTCAGTGTCAATACTACGATACTTTTATAGGGGTAGGCAAAGAGGGGGGAGCGCCACATGACACGATCCCTACATACCTGACTTGCCTCCTCCACTTTAATAACTCTCTTCATACAAACACGCTGGTTGCGAAGACTCCGGGTACTGTCCAATGGTGGTGCCATTGGACAGTACCCGATCAATTTTATCGTAGTATGTTAGTCTGGATCTTCCCAGGTATCTTTCCTTGTAAACACCGCGTCATCTGGCGAACACCGCCGTTTGACCGCCCTTTCGCCCGATATGAATATCACGTTTCATACGTACGCCCTGGAGGATGAACGCCTCTTGAGGTTTGTAATAAAGGGGATCCCAAAAGAAGTCTCCGGTGCCAGCTGTATGGGCGTTCGGCACGTAATTGTTATTTACGCCCAAGATGCGTGAAGTGCCTGGGCGATCACGGCACGATGGACTGTCTCAAGGACAGTACCACCAAAGAGCCCCCAGAATGCGTGCTGTGCGGGCAAATCGGCGACACGGCCAACTACAGAGGGTGCCGGAAGGCGCCCAAATTCTTTAAACGGAGAGTACCTGAGCCCCAGGGTATCCCCAAACCGTTGCCCAGGTGAAAAAAGGCCCCTCAGGTGCAAAGGCACCCGATATAGAAGCAGAATGTTTACATGCCTGCCCCCATTCCCACCACTAAAGCGTGTTTCCGCCGACAAAAGGATGCGTGTCCCCCTCCGGCGCCGAGGCCCCTTCTTCCCACACAGCCACAGAGGGCCCCGATGCCCCAGGTACAAAGAGGACAAATGGCTCCTGTTCCTATGCCCCTGATGTCCCTGATGCCCCAGACGCATCAGCATTAGCTTCAAATGCCCCCTCAGGGTGGCGGGGGACATCGCAGCCGACTTGAAAATCCTGGAGAATTTTCTGCGAGCAATTGATCTACGAGAAGTATAAGTGTTTGGAAATAAAGTTAGATATGTCTCCATGCCTGAGAAGCTTCAATCTTTGGAGGACCATCTCGCGCTGGTCGAGACGAATAAGCGCCACTCCCACTAGGCCTAAAAATGGCTACCACAGGAAGGATAAAACTCATCTTACTCAACTCATTAAGACTAGTGTCGTTTAACGCAACCGGCCTTAGATTTGCTCCCGAATCATAATGTGGACATCCTTCTAGTGCAGGAAATGTTCCTAAAACTTAAGTAGCTTAAAAAGTAGGAGAACCACCACTGTCCCAGGGGACCGTTTAGCTCTCTCTCTCTGACGACGTCAGGGACCAAGTCCGTGGAAAAATGGGGCCAAACGTCTGCACGATTGCAACGGAGGCGAAGTGTCCAGGCAAGCCATCAGACAACTCAAAAGGGAAATCTAAAAGGCTATACCCAATTTCATAAACGGGAGATGGGATCACTTCGTCGGCGAACAATCTCCGTCTCATATGGCCTACTGGCCACTAGCGAGGGCCATGAAATCCGAACCGATGGCTCAAATGCCACCACCTAACCGCGAAAATCGATAACCTGCACTATAGGTTGACGAAAAAGCGGAATGTCTAGCCGACACACTAGAGCGTCACATTGCACATTCTTGGAAGGTAGGACCTTCCGGGTTGCGGTGGAGTGGAGGCACTCCTCGGTGAAAGCCATACGGCACAGGGCAGTCGCCTATCCCCTTGCCTGTATGCGACCTACACCAGGATGTTTCTTGGGAATACTCCAGTCGTGTATCACAGATGCAGTATCGACCGCGCGCTGCGGATGGGCTCGCAGGTGGTCCAAGCGGTCAACCAGGCGAGAAAAGCCCGCGCTGTGCTGTGGCCGTTACTAGCGTCTGGACTCCCTACACGGAAGAAACTGGGGATTTACAAGACGTATATCCGGTCACGCCTCACTTACACCGCCCCCGCATGGTACGCGCTAATCTCCCAGGCCCAGCGGAAATGCCTCCAAGTCCAGCAGAACATATCCCTACAGGTCATCACGGGAACCGTTCGCTACGTCCGTAATGACATGACCGCGCGTGACATGCGGATAGAGTCGCTGGAGGAGTTTGTGGTTCGATAGTCGAGCGCTATGTTCAATAGGGCAGACAATGGACCGCATGCTAATCTACGCGACCTGACCCCGCTGCACGCGCGGCCACCTGACGAGAGAACGTATCCGCGTGAACTAGGACCACCAAGCAGACTAGGGACAGCGTGTCTGGCGATTCGGACGAGGATCACACATGCACATGCAAAACACACCCAAATCACTACTCACCGACAGTCACAAAACACCTCACAACACACAGGCCCTAAACAGGCCTACATTCTCCTCTTGTGCCCATAAGCCACGATGGCAAACCCGCAAAATGCGGCCCCGCTACCGAAGGGATAGTTGTCCCCTCGCGACCCAACCCGGGTTATGAGGTTCGCCTCGGCTCCCGTAGCCCTCGCAGATCATCATAAGAGGTAGAAAGTATAGTAACGGCCCGACTGATGATGATGAGATCATACGTCTGAAGGACACAGAAGAAGTAAAGGATCTAATAAAGAACCTTTACTCAAAGAGGGCCGGGCGCGATGGAATAACCAATAAGGCGCTAAAACAGCTGCCTCCCTTTATTATACACCTCCTAGTGTGCATTTTAACGCCCTTCTGGTGCAATGTACCTTCCCAGACATATGGAAGGAAGCCATAGTGATCGGGTACACAAACCGGGTAAACCCCGGGTGGATAATACTCCAGCGTCCAGCTGGCCATGTTCGCGGATGATACCACATTATATACCTCTCCAGCTAGGGAGCCAAACTAGACCTAATAGCCGTCACCGAACTTGGTGAATGGTTCTTAAAATGGATAGTATTGGTTAATGCGGAAAAGAGTAAGTCCATACACTTCTCACTGACCCAACCCTCACAAAGACGAGGAAACATGCTGATCAACCATAACGAGATACCTAGAGCAGAGACGATGAAATACTTGGCAGTCACTCTTAATATGTCGATAAATTTCAAGAATCAAATAGATAACGTTCAGAAAAAGGCACGAGATGGCCTTTTTAAACTCTATACTCTTATAAATAAAAAGAGTAAAATGGTGTACTTTGTGGTGGTTACAGGCTCACTTTGCATGCATTCGACCGATCATGTCGCACTGCAGTGTAGCATTCGCGCACAAATTCTCTACCTAAATAGAACGTTTGCAGAAAATGCAAAATAGATTCTTACACATGGCTACTGGATGCCCGTGGTACTTTCGAAACATCGATCTACATTTGACGTGACTTTCACTTGACCTCGATAAAAGGTCATTTCAAAGAGCTGTCTCAAAAGTTCTTTGACCGTGTCCTTAACAACAAAAATAAATTGAATGTTCGAACGTCGGAATACGATCCGATGTTATTAACCGACTCCCCTTACCGTCAGCCGAAGCACGTACTACAGGATGCCAACGACGCGATAGCCACAGCAGTTGCATTTCTCCTGCTAGAACCAGTACCATATACACCGCTCGTACCGATCGAGCGATGTAGCCTCACATATTGTGACACAGTTATAACTCATATGACTGACAGAATAACAAACTCACACTCCGCTTACGGAGACGAGCCCGGTTTCGTATCCGTAAGTCGAGAGCTTACATTTGTAAAGCCGCGGCTTTACAGAGCTCTAATAATAGTAAATAAGTCATGAACACGGCCCTTGCTGATTTGTAGTGCAAATCAACCCATCCCGTCAGAGAGGGGGTGAGGAGGCCAGCCTCCTCAGATATGCCAAATATTAAACGAGCTTTAAATTATCCTTATCCAGGACACCGCAATTTTAACGGCATCGTGGGCGCGCCACTAGTGTGGGAACCGTTTCCCCCTTTTCGGTCCCAAAAATAGTATAGAGTACGCCCACGATCAATCCGGTACATCTCTTCCTACCTGCCGGAAAAGAGGAGGGCATGTCCCCCTATCGTCTCCCTAAACCTGAAGACACAAAAATCTTCGCTAGTTAGTTGATTCATATGACTTCTTAAACGTTTTCAGACCTTATTCATTAGGTATCTATGGTTATTGCTGAAAGTGTTCACATTACTCACCAATTGGAAAAGGTAATTAATTGGTGTTGAAATTAAACACAATTTAATTAAAAAAATAGCAAATATGCTTTACGCTTACAATTAATTAATCATATTTTTTTATTATTTTAAAATAAAATTATAAATAATAATGATAGTCACTTTTTAGTTTATAGTCTAAAGGTAATAAAGTGAGTTTGTGCTTCGTCCCGGACCGGCTACTGCACGGAGATCGTCTTTCCACCTGGTGAACGGTCGACCAACACCTCGTTTTCCTAAATGAGGCCTCCATTTCAGAACCTTACTGGCCCATATGCCATCGGTTCTTCTGAGTGTGTGACCAGCTCCTTGCCGCTTCAGCGAGCTTATTCTCGCGAAGCGAAGACAGCTTTGTATTGGGTTTCCTCAAATCCAATCAAATTTCATTGAGTGCTCGTCTGGCGACGAGACTTGGTAAAAGTTCGAAAAATTGACGGACTCCCCTCTCTCCCGCAGATGGGAAAGATACCGATATGAGATTGTTTGTAACAGCTAACTTAACTATTATTGTCATGGCAAGAGGGACCGAGAGGTCCCTCCTCTCCCGCTCGCGCGCGGTCGCCAAAATGATCTCGGCGCTTACGTGAATGTTTACTCATGGGGAGGATCATGACCGGTGGGCGTCCCCCCTTCACCCTCTGACGGATGAAAGGCTCGCTCGCGTTAGTCTCAGAATTACCTTACGTACTCAGAATTACGTTACGTATTGGGATTAGTCCCTACTCTGGGGTGTCGTTCAGACTGTTCGTAATCGAACGTGTGTGCTATTATCTGACGTGATGTGTGTTCGGGTTATAGTGTAACGGTGTCTCTACTCCGCGTGTACCGTGTCGTGTCTGAGAGCGTGTTTGCTGGTAGTATTTGACAGTTGTTGTGATGCGGCCGTATTCGTCCGACAGAAAGTATCTCGGTCGACGACCCGAGAATGTCACACAGTTTGTAACGTAGTCCACTGCATATATCTCGAGAGGGTTGGCTCTCTGCGGTGTCGATGTAACATTAGATTGAGAAATATAGTATAGTATTTAACATTGACATTTTCATTCTCTGCTTGTGCTTGCCGTCACATAACTAATAGACCCACGAACTATCCCTCCTCTATCTACATTAACTCTATGCTCACGATACCTTTTTTTTTTTTTGGTGACGAAGGGGAATGCATTTACGCATGATACCTGGGAGCCCGGGTAGACCCCCAGACCTATGTTGGACTCGGCCTTTGGGTAGCAATACCAACTAAACCCCTACGGGAGCCATCAGCCGCTATACGTGGAGGGTCTCGGATCTGCAGGCAACAGGACCCCTCCAGCGACAGGCTGGCCTCGGCGAAAAGGCCAGACTTCACCTCCTCGGAGACTGTCCGGCTACTCTACGACAGTCCCATGACGCCGTGTCATTGGAAGTGGACCGGGTTCCCATCCCGGCCCGACACGGAACACAGTGGCACTACTGAAGGCGCTGCAGATAGCGCCTCTTTCGTACCCCCAT